>ML796773.1:61379-92996 GCA_009831015.1 Picea engelmannii | reverse complement strand
AAATAGATTATTATTATTATTATTAATATGACAAAATACAATTTTTATTTTTCATTTTTAAGTCATACATAAAGAACTTGGATGACTAAGGTCATAGGTTTAAAACTTGTGAGAGGTGACATGCAATAATATAATCACTTTACATCCGCTTTTGGATAAGTAGGTTTGATAAATGGAAATGAATATTAATGGAATCTATTATTGATGGACTTACTCATTAATTAGTTATGGCATGTCTGAGTAAACCTTTAGATTTTGTATTAGAAAATTAGGTAAATATTGATCTATCAATAATCATTGTTGAATTAACTTTAGGAAATTAGCAAAGTTATAAGGTAGAAAGGTTGATAGATAAGGATCACAAAAGGCCAATAGCCAAATCAATAAATAATATGTCAACATGTGTAGGTATTAGATGGTACTAGACACACATAAGAGAGGGTTTCACTAATGTTAGCCTTATTGATGTCAAAACTAGTTAATGTAGATCATAACGAATATTAATATCAACAGTGTTGACCTCATCAACAAAGGAAGTACCCATAGACATTTGTATGATTGATGAAGTTTTGTTGAAGAAGACACAATATTGTACCAATGTGATGTATAATTATCCATGTCAATTCCATTTTGTTAAGACTATGAAAGTCAACAAAAACTTCATCTGGATTCATGAGAGGAATGAAATGAATAACATACTGAATAAAATAACACAAGGATACGGGGAACAACAATAGATATCCAGTAAACAATAACTTGTATTGAATAAATAAAATAGGTTGAAACTTTAAAATTGCATAACTGTAAATGACTTGCTCGAATGGTGGTAGCTAACTCTAAGAAACGATGTGGCTACTACGTCCATCCATTTGAGAAGAATGATTACAATGAGGCTCCATAGGTATTTTTAACATTACTCATGAATGCCAAAACAATAGACATCCAAAAACCTAACCCTAGGAGATGAAATTCCAAAATTTATGTAGACCCCGATGGGTAAGTTGGTACCTCAACTTCTCAGGGTCGTAAATTTTTCATATCCACAAAAAAATCCTAAGTGGGATCGGCCCCATATATTCTAGATTCCTCTATGGAACTTTGCTCCCAGTAAGTTTCTCACTAATGTTTGACATGGGGGAGAGCCTTGAGGAGTGCGAAGGTGATATTTTCCCTGTCGGAAAAATTTTGAACAAAGAAATAACCTTCTAGTAGATTTAACCATTTTTCTAGAGCATTCACGTCTATCTGACCTTCAAATATGGGAATATCAAAATTAACTTGTACCTTGAAGGGGGAGGTTCCTCCAAAATGGCTGCTTGATGAAGATGCATATGTTTCTATCAGCAGGTGTTGAAGGATGTGTGCAAAATTACCCATCATTTGGTCCCTCTGTCGCGCGAGATCTTTCCCAAGCAACGGGTTAATAGAATCGTTTGCTCCACCTTTTTTATTTTCTTCCACCATCGAGGGTTTCTTGGGAATACGAGAGTGATTGTCCTCAAGAGAGACAAGCTCGAGACCCAACTGGCTATATTCGGACCTCATCAAGGACATGCGTTGAAAAACGATCAAGAGCAACCTTCTCTGATACCATTGATCTAGATTATTTTCGGAACAAAATGAAAGCACAGATATTATAACGAAATACTCGTGAAAATTTCCAGAAACAAAGAAATACAACAACACTTTATTTCTATTAATGAAAGAATTGTAAAGAGACTATAAAAATACAGAGTCCAAGACTCACTAGAATGGTGTTAGCTTTATCTCTGAGAAGAGATGTAATGGCTATGCTCATTTGCAAGAAGATGATTACAATGAGGCTCTGAAGGCCTTTTTATGATAAACATGAATGCCAAAACCCTAGACATCCAAAAACCTAACCCTAGGAGATGAAAATCCAAAAGTCATGTGGGCCCCGTTTGGGTAAGTTAGTACATGAACTTCCTGGGGTCGTAACTTTTGCATACGGTCTATGTTTTAGGTGTGTGATAGCCCATTGGAAATGTATTTTCCATAACTATGAATTATGTCATCAAACTCTGACTCCATCTACAGTTTGATTGTGGCAAGCCAAGAAAACGTTGTTTAGAGCCCCAAAACATCCCTGGAAGTATAGAAAGATGTACTGACATGAAAACTTCCAAAATAATCCAGTTGGAATAGGTGGGAGGCCACAAATATCCATTTGGATGTTGTGAAACACTTCAAGATAACCTTGTAAGTGTAGAACCCACAATTACAAAGAAATGTCCCCATTACAGAGAAACATGTTGAACTGAAAATTTTCCAGATGAGCCAGTTGGAATATGGGATAGGTGGGTGGCCACCAGTATCCACCTGGATCAAGGAAGGAGAAATTGTCTGGGATTATGAACAGTGGCTCAAAATATTGTTGGATAGGTTGACGTTGCAACCGTCCAGGACATGCAACACAGAGAGTGGTTCATTGTGGGGTTTCTCCCCCATATCCAAGTTTCACTCACCTAGCAAAAGGTGATGACTCAGGCTGAGGAAGTGGAGATTGTAATGTGCTTGGAAGCTACCCTTGAAGGCACAGAGACATCAACTCATTTGGAACATGTTCATTTGAAACTGGCCAACCTAACAATACAAATGCAAGATATGGCCAAGACTAAAGTCATGCACGAGCACATGTGGTGTACTACATGTCGTTAAGAGGGGCATCGCCAAGATGAGTGACCAGTCCTTCCAAATTATACAGTGACATGTGCGTCAAGTCCATTTCCATTTGCATAGTCAGAATGGTGTGAAATATGTAGACAGTGGGGCGATGTGCCACCTCGTTGTCCCAAATTGCAAAAGTATCAAACAATGACTCACACGCCATTCTGTGAGTTCTATAAATTGATCAGCCATGATGTCATTAGTTGTCGCTCCCTCCAGTTAATGCAGGATAACACTCGAGATGCATTCGGGGTACAAGTGGAGAAAAAGGGTGGTGAGCGTGGTGGAACTGATAGAGGCAATTATCAAGGAGGACCTTGAGGTGGATATGGGATTGGTTACAGATATGGTGGAGGAGGCGGTAGACCCACCACATGTTTCAATTGCAGTGAGATTGATAATGTCTCACGATTTTGCACTAAGTTGAGTGTGATCTGCACATATTTTAATAGTCTTGAACATGTAACCAAGTATTGTCTATACTTGTTGAATAAATGGGAGGAAAATAAGGCCAACTATAACATGGTGCATGCCAAAACACCCAAAAACAAGAAGGAGAATGGGGAAGCAGACGTCCAGGTAGTAACCCGTGAAGGGGAAAAGACAGGGGCAGACTTCAAGCACGATGAAGGCTCGGGTCAAAAACCATATGGAAATATAAGGAAGGCACCATAGCCCCTCCAAATTTTGATGTTTCTCAGTAGAAGCAGTTTATGCACGATGCATAGAGAGCCCTTGAAAAAGAAAGAGTGTGCGAGCAATTACAACAGGTGAATCAGAGGTCTCTTGAAGAGGTACGAATCTGAGAGGATGTGCAGAGGGTGATGCGGAGGTCTCTAGAGGAATCACTGATCCACGAAGGAGTGCAGCGGGTGATGCAAAGGTCATTGGAAGAAGCTCGTGCGCATGAAGAATTACAATGTGCAATGCAAAGATATTTGGAAGAGGTTCGCATGCATGAGAGAATTGAGTGCGCAACCCAAAGATCGATAGAAGAATCACATAGATAGAATACGATGTGACACACTGAGAAAAATGGTTATGAATAATAACACCAAAAAGAATTGCAACACATAGTGCGCACATAAGACTTGCTTGTCCTAGGTCGCATGGCAGAAGCTGAAGATCAAGTCAATACCTTCTTACACTATTGTTTGTGCTTGCTTAAAGATCCAAAAATTACATGTAAGTTGACCCAAATGTTAACTGATTGCACGAAATAATGAGCATAGAGGACCACCATATCGACCCCACTGTTAGAGAGGGATTTCTGCTAGGTTAGCAACAAAAAGTGCATTGGCTGAGAGTTCAAGATGACAACAGAGCTTGGTAGGTACAATATGGATGGAGTCATGTTGGATCTAGGATCCAATGTAAACATTTTACCAAAGAAGTATTTGGAAGTGATGAGTTAGCCTAAGTTGGTCTGGTCATCCATGTACCTCTGATTATCCAGTCAATACACGATATATCCCATAGGTCGGATGGAGCAAGTAGAAGTGAACATGGTAGGAGTGTAAACAAAGGCCGACTTTGAAGTCATCGAGAGCATGGATGAGTCTGATCCCTACCCTGCATTGTTGGGAATTGATTGGGCCTTTGATAATAATGTGGTGTCAAATTTGAAGAAGAGCCAAATGTCCTTCGAAAATGACACCCTGCACGTGGCCACACCACTAGATCCATATGAGAGAAACTTCTATAATGAGCATGTATATGAGGATGCACAAATCTCGTCCATTGAAAATATCTACAAGGTCACAGGGTGTAGGGAGGACTACATCAACCCCACTATAGATGGAGAACTAAGCTAGAGGAGTGTTAAATCTTATGACATAGATTTTGGTGATGCCTTAGATAGATGGCATAACAAGCTTTATGAGGTGTCAACAAGGAGGTGTGCACATATCTCGACAGAAGAGCATGTGGAAGTTTGGCTCCTATCGATATGATGTGTTGGAGCCAATGGAAATATTGATTGCATGGATACAACACATCCTCGAGTATCAACGGCCTCATGCACTTGACTCAATATTGATAGGGATTCTCACGGGTTGGTGGGTTGCACATCGAGAATCATATCACGAATGGCCAACTCTCGAAGCATCTATGCATGAAATATTTCGACCGGATGTCGATTGTCGTTAATACACATGTCCTTGCGAAAGGCATTGGATCGTAAAAAAAGGCATAATGCATGTGGCCACTATATGAATTCCCACCGTCAATTCCTAAAGAAGAACCCCATCTCATCAATTCCCCAATTTTACGTTGGTAAATGTAAGCAACCTTCATTACCCTGTGATGATCTATTCCATACACATTTATTCACTAACCCCATACAGACGAATCCAACACAATTATCGAAGAAATGATTAGCCAATCAATCCTACCATAATTGGCTACACCTAATATCCTCCCCCCTACATAGAACCTGACTAGCCGCACATAAATGCGGGTACATGGCAACCTACCTGGGATCGCTTTACTTCTTTATGAAAGTAATCAATTCCTACTTGGGTGCATTGAGTCATGTGTTGCACCTCTGGCACGTAAATTCTCACATGGGTCATATTGTATATATCATTATTTATTTTGAATATTCAATGATGGCCATAGAATGGAAATATTAATGGTCAAAGTGACAAGTCCTCCTCATACGTTCACTACATCTAATTCAGGAACTAACAACTCATTACCGTCACTAGAAAATGATGACTCCCCCCCCATCCCAAATAAAATCGATAGTTACTGCAACAATCAACATAAGTCTCGGCCTTAATGCAAGATATGCCAAAGTAAAGCACAACATTATGATCCTAACGGTCGGATTTGGGGAGATTTTCCACCAACTCATAGAAAAGATGGGATAATGGATTCACATGCATAAATAGCCAGGTGTCCATACGAGCCCATTTAATTTAAAACCACCTTCACTCCCCACTTCCTATCCATTGTCGTTATCCTTTTCCCTTCATGATGCACACATTCCTCCACCACCATTGCAAACTAGGCCATCACTATTCTCACTCCCTCCATATATCCCAAATACTCCATCACTAGTACCATCTGTTCTAGTATGGATTCATCCAACAAGAAAAATCCTCGCACAAAGTCAAAAGTAGTTAAAGAACAATCTATTTTCGAACCCGTGCTACTCTTCGACATCCTAGGTGATGACCTTCCATTCAAAAAAAGTACCATTGCTCAAATGTGTCGACTACAAAGTCTGGGGCCCTCAACAGTTCATTGAGTTACAAGTGGATAAATACACAAAGGTTATTACCCATGATGATGGAACCACCAAGACCATAACGCAGGAGTGGACATGACCATTAAGGATATTCGACATCCTCTCCCTCCTCAAATGTTTGCACTTCGGCCGGGGAAAAACTGTTCATTCATGTGTTCTCTTCCTCCTGATGAGAGTGCATGGAGGATACCTATGGATTGATTAGTCGTATCTCATCGAACTCACTACTATTCAGTGAGTTTCAGGCTTTCCCACTTCTGGAGAGGACCTAAAAAATCATCTCAAGGAAAAGGATGTACCACTAGATGAGGTCCACTTGAGATATTTTACAAGAAGGGGTAAGTGCGATGTATTCATTATCGAAATTAATGATTCAACAGTCTAGTTTGCAGCCCAATTTCTCTCCTGCGAGCTTATTTGAAAATGTCAGAAGGACGAATGCCCTCTAGGGGTCATCCTCATAGCCCAACAATGTGTTATTTGGCATTAGATGGTATGGGCCCCATACTTATTGAATGAATTCACCACCGATTTCCTTGACGTTCAAGATGAGGCCAAATAACTTCATTATAGTTGGATCCTTCTGTTTCTTGTTATGGTACTATGGAAGTCGTTGCCCAGCTTTGAACTTGACCTAGCTACTACGCCTTCATTTCTTCCTCCCTATTTTCTCCCATTATAACACTCCAAGAATGCATACACCCAAGATATAACTTTTTATGCTTTCCATCAATGACACACCCAATTAATCAACGCTTCTATTGGAAAATTTTGTATCCGAACCCACATCTCACCAGGTATGAATGTCACCTTCATTTTAAATGTACTTTCCATAATATTATAATATTTCCCTATGCATATATCGATAGCGCAAAGGTTGTGCTTCCCTTTTGTATCACAAAAAGGAATATTATAGCAGGAGTCGAGACGTGGTCGATCGCAGCCAGACCTCCCTTGAAATAAATACATTCTACTGGGTCCAAGCCAAATAAATTAGCACCAAAGCCCCAAAATACAAAATCTCCCAATTCTATTGAATGTTCTTAGCCTACAAGTGGTGCAAATATTGATACTACCACAATCAAGAAGAAAAAATGGGGATCCAAGACTTGGATCCCCATTCAAATAAACATTGACTCGGGGTCTGAATGTGATCCATCATCCCCCCCTCAGCCAATCCCAATTATCAAAGAAGCCACTTTTCCCTCACATCATTTCAATCCCCTCTGTGCCTCCAACAAACACTGCTGCACCTCTTCCCATAATCCAACCAAAGAAGGTTTTCCCAAATCACCCCGACAGGTCAAAAAATTATTAAAAGAAATTTGCATGCATTTAGCCAAACAACAAGTGCCGCACAATGACATGAGAAGGAAGATGCATCTTATTTCCCAATAGTTCTCCTTTCCCTCAGGCCAACACTCTCCATCTTCAGCCAATCCCCCCCTTGAGATTCTGGGAGCCATTCCTCACCAAGTAATCAATGTCGATCCACTCGCGATAATTCCATCTATTTCGGTCAAAACTATGCCTACAAATGAAATCACACATTTTATCACTTCCTTGATCCATGAGCTCGAGGAACACCAATAATCCCTTTACCAGGAACTCACCCAGTCATGTCTCAGCTATGAGCAAGAGTGTTCTAGTCATGACGCCACTCGTTCCCAGTTAGAAAGTGAATCTTGCACTTGTTAAGAACTGGAAGAATCCCGACAGACTTTACAGGATTTACACATGACTGAAGTGGTCTCCCAGTCTGACACTCAAGGTCGATATACATATATTCTTAGCGACCACACATAGCTGGTCACCACTCTTAATGAGGCCTATTCCTAGGTCTCCCCTACAACACTAGTACAGTTGGACTTTCCCACCTTGCAGAAGATTAAATCAGTTCTTGAGCTCATTCAAGTGGTGCAGTTACAGAATGATGAACCTCAAGACCGGCTACAACATCTAACCCTAGAAGGAACCACCCTCCAATAACAAATTGCTCAAGCGATCAATGTCATTCAGGAGAGTCTCAACCATGCCAAAGGCTTCGCTGAGATGGTCACTCAGAGCTTCAAATTGTGGGATTACTTGACAAACCCTCTAGAAATCACAACTCTCTATGATCATACCTGCACACTAGAAGATGAGGTTGCACAACAAAAATGAGATGTTGACTCCCTACCCCGAAGAGTGTGTCATGATAATCCAGGTCATTGTTACACAAACAAAGGAGATCACTTTTGTTAGGGATGAGTAACAGAGGATGTGGGAATCGATCACTTCAATGGTCGACAGGGATATGGTATGTTATACTCAGCTCTCAGACCTACAAGCCATTTCCAGTCCCTTGATTGAGTATCTCAACAACATCGATCTTACATCTTCGAAAATCACAGCTGAAATCGTAGAAACGACCATCCAAATCACCTAGACACTTCAAGAACGTTTTTCTAAGCCTGAACGCCAGTTTCTAGAATTTGTGCAGAACCTCAAGGGCACAGTGTTGTCTGTCGCGGACATTATTCCATAAAGCAGTTGGCTTGAGGATTAGACAAATAATAGTGGTGGGGTCTTGTTGGCACCCAAAGTTTTGAGTCCAGTTTTTTGCACATGCACACACGAAGTTGGGCATGATCATTCCATAGTTTTGTGTGAACCGAAGGAAATGCACAAATAATTCCATAGAGTGCACATCATATTGGGTTTTGTTAGCAACACACCAAGTAAAAAGACTACCAAGTGTGCACTGGTCCGAGTTTTGTTAGTTGCACCAAAAACCAGGAAGATGCCAGTTGGAATCAAGAAAGGAATCATTGAGGAATCTCCTAGAATGATTATTGTCCACAACATATGAAGACATGGGGTGACCAAAACATGAGCTAGCTAGGTAGTTAATCTTGCCTTGATGTAGAGATTTTATGTGGAGTGATGATGGGCGCCAAAAGTGTGTAAGGCAATTGGATCATACAAGCGAGTGGATCAGAGAAGAAAAGGACAATGCTCCTAGTAGTGGAAGATATAAAAGAGAGCTCTAAGATAAAAAGGGGAGATAGATCATGAGATAATCAGTTAGAGAGTTTTGAGTAAGCTTAGTTATCAGTACCAAGCTCACTCTAAGCTCCATGTAATCATGTGATGTTTTGAATATATTCCTATGTCTTTGTTCTGTCTTAATCCTAAGGCAAGGTGCATGGCCCATATGTTGTATTCCCACTCTTTTATATGGTAAAGATAAGAAGTTCTATGGTTGTCCTAAGCAACCGTTCAACACACTGTACATCTTTGATGTGATGGAATGCTTCCAGTAATAAAGATATGGTAGTTATGATCTATTATTTGTCTGTTACGAATGAGATGAATATGTGTGTGTATAGTTTTAGGTATTAGTCCTTAATCGATTATCAGATATGAGTTAAATGGATGCCAATTGCAGTAATGTTTAGTATGTTTAATCCTTCATCCTCGACATAAGACCTTATGGTCTTTCTGATCCTCTCTACATCTCGGGTGAGACCTTCCTCGGCCTTGGACAAGTATTAATATGTCGGTGCTTTGGGGTTTTGTTGGACAAGCTCTGGATAAACCCCGGGTCTAAAACTTTCCATTGTAAAGAAGGTTAATATACACACAAGTGTGGACCAAAAACAACAACACAACACCCAACAGTATAGTATAGGAAGGACGCATTCATGAAATGATCACTACTACATTTCGGTTTAATTTTTGACATTAAATCTACATTACAAATCACAAATCACTATTTTATGTTAAAACATGATTGGAAAAGATGTCTATGAGATGTCATGGTTATGGTTTTGTTTTTTCGATGTTTAGCACTTCTCTAAAATGTCAATTAATCAATATAATATGCACCTTTATTTTTTTATTTATTGGTCTTAAAATTAAACTAATCAAAGTTCTACTGACGTGGTAGTGATCTTATTACCATTTCTTAATGAACATAAAACCATTTCTTAATGAACATAAAACCTAGAATGACAAAGTTCATTTTTTTTTTTATTAATTAGCTCTAAATAATAATAATGGATGTGCGATCAATGAATAAGTGTCAATTAAATAATATGAAACACAAGACCACATTATCTATTGACGTGGTAGGTTCTACATCAACAATTGTCGATCAATATGTTTTCGTTATAATATCATCATGTGTTAACATGTAATGTTCCATGTGCCAAGTGCCATGTCAACATGTGATGACATATGGAACTTGCCATGTGGTAGGTCCCAAGCACCTCTAAACTTTTTGATCTAATGACATTGATTAATCATTTTGATCTAATGACATTGATTAATTAATGTGTGATTAATGTATAACTCACAGTATAGAGTTTGCACCCACATTACATTGATGTTAGCAATAGTGATATGACATCTATTAATTAATGTTTGAGTTTTTATCGCAAAAGGGGAAATTTGAGTTTTATGTGTTGCCATTCGGATTTCATTTACATCTCTTACGTGCCTTAAATATTTTAAATATCTTCGCATTGTAGGTGACATGGAGAATGTAGAATGTGTATTGGATGCACTCACTAATGTGTTTGAAATCAAAATGGCATGAGTGATACATATTTGAGATTGCATAAAGTCCATCATTCTTTGATCACATTCATAAAAATTGTGAAATGAGTGTGATACTTAAACTTGGCATTCCAAAGCATTTGTCCTGGGAACAAAGAAACATAGAAAGTTAGTTTTTACACCATGTTTAACTCCAACCATCAACAAAGAGAAGGTATATTACAATAAAATACAGCTGATTATGTAGAATTGTGTCAAAATAACGCAATCCTTTTTCATGTTATTGCAAATTCTATAAAGGTACATATTAGAAACCCTCTCTATTGGTATGTAATGCTTTCTATAATGGCTACAACAATTGTTTAGGTGTGACTCTTATTTTCAAGGGACTACTGGATTTCTCTTTGTGATGCCTCCTTTTAAGTCTCAATGCATAAGGTTTGGATCCTTGTGGTTCTTATTTTCAACGGACTGCTAGATTTGTCTTTGTGATGCCTCATTTTAAGTTTCAATGCATAAGGTTTGGATCCTTATAAAGAGAAGTACAAGTAAAGTTATTTATGTGTTTTTATTAAAAAAAATAAAAGAGTACAAGTAACGTTTTAAAAGTTATTTTTGTGTTTTTATTAAAAAAAACAAAATTAAAGTTAAAAAAAACTAGAAACATAAAAAAATTATTTGTAACATATGTGATTTTAACTAGTGGTCTAGTAAAAAACTTAATTACAAATAAAATATTATATATATGTGTGTGGAAATTTATTTCATAAGTAAAAATATTGGCAATTCTTACTAGTCCTTAATTTTATTCTATAGAATTTGGACTAATCACTTTTAGAAAAATTAGAAATTGACAAATATTTTGTTTGAAAAAAGCATGGAAAATTAACCCATAAATAATATATAACCCCTAAAATTTTCCTTAATTATATATATCACGGAGAAAAACATAAATTTTTTATTTGTGATGGATGTGATCCTAATTATTGCTTTAATAAAAAACTTAAATACAAAAAAATGACAATATGAAATATATATAGAAACACAATACAAGAATACTATCAAGAATAACATAATTTTATTTTAGAAAGAAATTACCAATTACATATTACAATTATTTTGACAAATCTTTTTTACCTTTTTTATTTGAATAGCATAATAAATATATTATTAATATTAACCTTATTTAGTTTTAGAAAGAAAATACCAATTATATATAATAATTTTAAAATTTTCTTTTAAACTTTTTATTCCGAAATTATAATGATGATGATTAACTTCCACCGTAGACCTTAAGAAGGTAAGTTTTTATTTTCAATTCTTTAGAATTTTGTTTTTGTGCTCTAAAAGCATTAAGAGAAGCTTTCCAAGATCACCATAGTTTTGTTGAGTTAAAAGGTTAGGAAGGTTGGTAGTATGACAAAAAATTGACAATCTAAGAGAAAGTGTTTTTCATCTTCAACCTTCTTAGTGTCACAAAGGTGACACACTCTTTCATCCCATGGAAGTTTAGGAATTGACCAACACCTAGTTTCACTATAGAGCTAGTGAGAATTTTTTCTTATCTTAGCAATGGTTTTTTTTTTTCATTACACTTGTCAAAACAAAGAGATAATTTTGATCTTCTAGATTAGGGTTGATCACATCCTTATAATAACTTAATTTTCTTTTTTCCTCTAACTCTTTGTCACACCACATTTTCTCCTTGAATTTTGATTTAATGATATTTTTAATAGTATCCTTATTCTGCAAAATGGTCTCTTCCATGATCCCCCAATGGATTATCCAAGACTAGGCATGTTTATGCCATCCCCGCTTGAGTTGAAGGTGGTTACGACTGGATTTTGAAGCAATTTTAGGAAGCCTCTTGTCTTCCATGTTGTTTAACTTGTTCTTATACATTAGGTATTTAGTCATAGTCATGCTCTGAATGGGGGAAAGGCTTGCCTCTAAGAGGAGGATGAGATAGGGCATATTTCCTTTAATTTTGAGATTATAGGTTATAAAATTATTTTGGATCTACTCTATCTTTCTCCGGGATTCATGAGAGATACTACATCCCCATACTTCACATCCATATAGAATAATATGTGTAACGAAAGTCTCAAAGAGGATTTTCTTCTTATCCCATATCCAAAGATCGGTTGATTGACAATTGTTTTCACGCCCATAATAAGCTTTCCATCCCCCAATAATCCTTTTCTCAATGATATAATTCAATTTGAGCTTGTGGTGAATATCGATTCCAAGATATTTGTATGAATTCACTTCCTCCAAGTTGTTGTTGTCATATATGAAGGTATCATAAGTGATCTTATTGGATTTAATGATCATGACCTTAGTCTTTTCAGTATTAACGGTCATACCCATATTGGAGAAAAAATCCTTGAGGATTCTTAGTTGCTTTCCAAGATCGTGGAGACTCCTCGCCATAAGAACGATATCATCAACATAAAGAAGAAGATTGATGACTATACAAGTGAGAGTAGGGATGACACAACTTTCTTCTTCCAAGCAATCTTTTAACTTGTCAATGTATATGCCAAAAAGGGTAGGAGACAAGGGATAGCCTTGTTTGACTCCAATATTGCAGTTAATCTCTTTCAACCAGCCCTCAGTTTTTTTAAATTTGGAAATAACATTCGCATACAGCCTTATTGCAACATCGCTCAACTCAAAAATGAACTTTTATCTCTTCCAACCTATCCGAAAGGTTTTTCCTAGGAATCGTATCAAAATCTTTTAAAGTCAACAAAACAACAAAAAAGATTGATTTTAGTATTGCAAAACTCCTTTGCAATGATCCTAAAGGTAACAAAATGGTCCACAGTTGAATGATATCTCCTAAACCTGGCCTGACCTTTATCTCTTTTAATGTGACTTTCTAGCCAAAGGCTAATCTTCTTTTCCAAAATAATTCCATAAAGCTTGGAAAAAATCAAGCTAATCATAATGGTCCTATAATGAAAGAGAATGTGTTATCCCCATTTTTAAAGATAGGAACAATGAGGCTTTGCGTCCAGGGTTAATGGAATCCTTTCTTAACTGCTAAATCAAAGAACTTGTGTATGTGAGGGATGAGGATAGACCCTCCGATTTTAAAATTTTCAGCTTGGTAGCCTTCAATGTCCTTAACTTTCCCATTTGCAAGTCGCTTAACCCCAAACTCTATGTCCTCCAAAGAAAAAACTTCATCTTTTGTAGGGATAATAGGAATGGTGTGAACTCTTAAATACTTTCAAGGTAGGAATTCCAGTCCCTTAAGGGAATCATATTATTTTCTTTAGTATTGCCTATTAGAATTTGCCTCCATAAATTCTTAAGATTAAACTTAGATAGTTGTAAAAACGGTTCTTGCCTTTTATTGATATAATATCTTTTTCCTTTTTAATTAGAGATTAAAAAGAAATATAAAAACAGATATAAAAATGATTATGCTTCATTGAAACATAATCTCTTTCTTTATTTTCTTAAATTAAAATTATTATTAAATGATAAGAATATAATCCCTTTCCTTATTCCCTTCAAAATGATTAAATCTTGAATTAGTGAAACCAAATTATCACTCAACTTTTTATTATATATATATATATATAGTGTTGCACGGAATCGCTTCCGACATCTCTAAAACTCGTTCCCTAAGTGAACTTCCCCAATTGGTTGAGAACTCTTTTGGAAACTTGGGAGCTTTTTGGGAGCTTCAACATCAAAGAAATGGGAGCTTGGGAACGGGTTTCCTAAACAAAGAGCTTTAAATTAGAATTATATTAGATTAAAATGTAAATATATTTATTCCATTATTACAAATACATAATTTCTTACAAATATTTTCATTATATTTATTCAAAATATCACTATAAAACTAAGACTAAACTATAGTTAAATACTATTTCAAAAATTAGTTAAGTAAAAAAACTTAATAATACTCACTTTATAGTTGTGGATGCGAATTTTTTTTAATACATCTATGTTTTCCTTCAAGCCCAAACTTATAGTATCCACTATATCATTGATTTTTATTGTATTTTCATATTAGAAGAGTAGTACTATTTTGTTTTTTCCAATAAAAAAAGAATAATGCTTCAAATTTACAAAGATGTTTAAAGTTTATATTTGTAAAGTTTAATTTTAAAAAGATGTTAAAAATGTATATATGTATTTTCAATTTTGTTTCTCATTTTCTAATGGAATATTTAAGGATATTAAAGTTTCAATATTGTATTAAATATATTCATATAATTATTAGCACAAATTAAATTAGTAATTTTAATATTGTAGTTATTGCAATAGGAGAAACATTTTCTTCTATTGACCTTCAATTTTATTGAAATAAGATTTTAAATGTATCAATATCTCTATACATTGTAATCTAAAGTATCATTGTAATTTAAAATATTTTTTATATTTTTTTAATATATATTATTGCCACTCCCAAATTCAGGTTCCTTCTTGTAAATTTGAGAGAAACTTCTACTAATTCCAGACACTAGTATCCACTTTCCCACGTTTCAAAAACTCGTGCAACACACACACATATATATATATTCCCATTTAAGTTCTTTAATATTTATTTATTGGCTTGAACTATTTAGCAAGTATACAGCAAAGTATTATATCCTTAACCTGAACTGTTTTTGGGCTTTTCAGGGAATTAACCACAGCCACTTCCATATAAATATTAACACATCTGCTAACACAGTACGTTGTTTGATAGGTTCGGCAGGAACACTGGAACAAAAAACAATTGACTCCGTTGCTGGTCGCTTTCCTTTTGGTTTACTTTGGGCTGTCGGAGCAGGTGGAAGGAGATTTATAGGTGGTTGAGCATTGTTCAACGTAGACTTTGTTGTGCTGGCTCATTTAATGTGAACATTGGTTTCACTAGTCAACATGTAATGTAAGCTTGGGAGCATTCCTACACCTGTTATGCAGGCTGCCTCGTAGAGTAAACACAGGCCGTTTACGGGATTCAACGCTGGGCCTTATTGATGGAGCATGGCTCGATCAATCACTATTTCTTTTCTTAGGGGAGAATGCAAACACTTTTAGAGAAGCATGAGGCAAGGTGTAAATCCAGTCGCAACAAAATACAAGAAAACAACTTGTAGCATGCCCTATACTGTTGGATCATCAATTTCAAAATACCGTGAGAAGACAAATGCAGTTTGGTGAGGAAAAAATTCTTTCAGATAAAATTGTGATTACAGACAGTGATAGATCCCAGCAGGCTCGCAATTGCAAATGCTATACAAAGACTGAGCAAATGACTTTGCTGCCGGTATACCCAAGGAAACCACGATGCTTTCTGCTTCACATATCCTTAACAAACGATATAAGATCTCGAAATAGTCATTGATGCAGCTCAACCTAGAAATGTAGATCGAAGTGGCATCGGAGTAGCTCATTGAAATAGGCATTGATACAGATCGACCTAGAGATGTAGATTACGGTGGCATCGGAGTAGCTCGGGACACTAAGGTGGAGAAAGGGTTAACCTCAGCCAAACTGAAGAACCAGAAGAAGAGAATGAAGAGGAGAAGAAGAGCATGACAGAATGGTGTAAGGTATGTGCGTCAATTTTATTTAAGAGATTAATGACTTACTTATGATGATTTTACTTTACCTTTGTTGTTGGATATGGAACTGGCTCAACTGCACGATCAAAATCATAAGCTAGTACAGGTTCTTTATCTACCTTTGCCTATTCTCTAGTTATTTTTGGCTAAACGTTCTATTTTTTTTTGGTGTTTTTGTGGAATCTCGCGATTTAAATCTGGACAAAATCTCTATATTTTATTGTTTAAATTGTATTTCTGGATATATAAATGGATTTAGGGTGTTGAAAAATTCTTGGAACAATTATACAAACTTAGCCACTCAAATCTTTAATCCAACCATTCCTTATCAGATTTAGGGCAAAATCAACTAAAAAAATCACCTAAAAACAACCAAAAATAAAACGTTTAGACTAGTCTCTTTATTTCTCTATACGATGCAACCCAACCCTTGCTTCTGGTTATGATAGGAGAACCTTACCATGGATACCACGCATAGATACCGCTTGAAGAGTCTCTAGATTTGTATGTGAAACTACGAGGTAAATTGTTGTCTTTGGACCTACCATGGCTTCTCTCGCCTCCCGTGAACCCAAGTTCATTCACAAGGCATTAAAGCATATCTTTTCCATGCCTAAAAGAGTGCCTTTGGACGGAGCGAAAGTCTAATCTATTGACCATGCTTTGGTAGCAATACGTCCTGTAGATCCAGTAGCGGTGGCAGCTGCAACATCTACAGTAAAGGAGAGCAGCATTAGTAGCAGGAGAGAAGCTAGTATCCCTTCCAGTCCTATAGTTTGTTCACGGCCAAAACCCATAACATATTTAGGCTCTGCGTATGAATCTTGTTACGCCTTTGCTTATTCCAATCCACCAAAGCTTAGAGATATAATTCCAGATCCAATCCACCAGTACATCTAAATAAGTACCATCAGTAGCACCATATTAGGTGGTTTAAGTTTGAACTGTAGTTAAAGATTGAAAACCAGTAGTGGAAGTAAACTACTCATCTGAAATCATGTGAACCTATCAGTGGATGTAATATTCAGTAACTACAATGTAATTTTGCAATTTAAGAAGGTTAAGCAAACTAACTAGGAAATGTAAATGTTGAATGAAAAACTAAATGAAATAAAAAAATAAAACATGAGAGAAGTATGAAGAATGAGAAATGAAAAGGGGTGGTTGTTGGCCTTCTCTTTACCGTTATTCTCTTTATTTCTTTCTTCACTCTCATTTTTAATCGATCTTTTCTTAACAAAGGAGAAGAGGATGGGTGAAAAGCCCAGAAAGTATTGTAAGCAAAGATTAAACTGAGCCAGCCCCATTCAAAGCTAGTTTTCATATGGGTTTCCAGAGTAAAAAAATTCTATGTAAATTGTGTTTAACTTCATTTTTTGCAAATTCTTTATGAGAGATTATTGATTCTCTTACCTATATTTAATGAGCTACTTTTAATTTTGTTTTGTTAATAGGTTAGCATAATGAGTTTTGAATTTCATTTTGTTTTGTTAATGGGTTAGCATAATGAGTTTTGAATTTCATTTTATAGCTCAGAAGTAGAAACGCTTTGTTCGTTTTATGGTATGGATACCAACAACTTCAGAATGCCCACCTTTGTACCTCAACCCCTACACCGACTCTAAATCACATTCTATCACCAATAGCTAGATATAGATAACTAATATCCTTTCATCCCAGCTATGTATCGTAATATTCTTCCTGATTGTTCATCATTATTTCTGATGAACTGTATTAAATAGTAAATATATATGGCTTAACACGTTTTCTTGAGCAATGTGTTTACCAGCATTCGTGTATTATCTGTATGGCTGGTTCAACACCTTTCTCCGGGAAGAAACCAAGCAAGGGATATTCGATCTATGGCTAATGAAAACTGTCTATTGTAAATTCTTAGCTAAGTTTCCATTCTTATTGTTGGGCGAATTCGTTCATTGCTGGATTATAATTTCATGCCTGAGGCAAACTGGTCGCACCCTGGGTCGTTTTATCTCACCCACGCGCCTGTACGCGGTCGTACATGCCATACACAGTCCGCATGAACTGCCTCTCGCTTCTTGAGCGATTAAATTCGTTCCTCGGAGATTAAATTGATTGTTGGGTGATTTTATTTACTTTGGCCAACCACGCTTACCTAAGTCTACTTCTGTTTGTATGGTCGAATTCTTGGATATGCCAATAGCCGTGGGATATGGTGCAAGAAGGAATTGATATCTAAAACAATATGCTGCTGCTCGCAGCATTACAATGTTTAGTGTTCACACAATCAAAAGAGTAGATTTGCAACCATTGATTGATCGTCTATTATAAATTTTCTCCAAAGACATGCCAAGCAACCATTGATTGATCGTCTATTATATATTTTCTACAAAGACATTCACTTGGACATTGCTAATGATGTAACAGGTTCCAAACAATTCTGTTTATACATAATAGCAGGGAGAGGGGGCCTTCTAATTCTTTCCGAGTTTTAGTTATAGAAGTTTATCCATGTTTCTTTTTATTTTATATTTTCTTCAAAGACATGCAACGTTGTACATTCATAAAGCAAGTTTTTGCTCTATAGAAGTTTATCATGTTTTTTTAATTTATTTTTAACTATGAGAGGATTGTCTTTATGGTTGGGACACCACTCTTGGCAAGAAAAGTTTGGTGACCTCTGGAATGATTACTACATTGTAAAAACGAAGAAATCCATTGGAAATAACATAGAAATGTGACTAGTAATTATGGGATGTTAAAACAATGTGATGAGAACTATGGAAACATACTTGTTCTTTCTTATTTGTTGAACGACTCTTCACATTTCATCCATCGAGTGGAACAGAGGCAGTTATTACAAGTATTGGCTATAGTTAATTTGACATCACTTTGATTGATTTTTTATATAGTGTGAGTTGAAGTTGGTTCTTACTCATTATTTGAGCAATCAATTTCATGAACTTATGTTATTTGAGATTTAGTCATAAAAAGGTAATTAGTTCAATGATTCCAAATCTACAATATGAGTGTTGGGTATGAGTAGACATATATGTAAGAGAGCACCTATCTAGTTTAGTGGAGTGACTTTGACCTTCTTTGGAATGTCACCATAGTCTTAAATTTACATTGATCACTCCATTGTTCTCAACAAAGAATAGAATACATATCTATAAATCTAAGTTAGCTCACTTATTCCAACGAGACATGTCTCAAAGAAGAAAGAGTCTTAAGAGTAGTGAAGAAGGTTACATAGAGCATGAAAGTCTTGTAAGCCTTGATAGTTCCAACTCAACGAACAAGATCATCCCGACATGCCATTAGAAGAACATGGAACTCACATGACATTTGTATTTGGTCACTAGCTTCAAAATATTTGCGAGCATTGTTTGTTGTTGACCAGGTCATTATTGTGTTGCTAGTTGATTCTTGTCTACAAGTTACATAGAGAATGAGCCAACCAATCATCTAGGGTAGAGGTTGCATAGAGAAGGGACCTTACAACTATACCAACAACAAGAAGACAAAGATCCTTGTACCGAGTAGGGAACAGAGGCCCGAGGGCCTTTCTAAAGATACAACACTTTGTAGAAGCATGAGAAGAAAGACCAAAAGTGACTTTCGTAGAGGATATGTGTTGCTAAAGTGAGTGGGATATAAGTCCCTTGTTTATGGATCACATGGTATGAGAACATTTGAATCCTTGACTGTGACGCAATTGCCACCTTAGCATGGGTAAAGGAAGCAGAGAAAGGTTGGAAGACCTATATGCTAGCAATGCCCAACTACAAGAAGAGAACCAATACTTGAATGAGCGGGTCCAAATGTTCAACTAGAGGATGACTTCAAACCTCTACCAAATTGTTACCATTGCTAAAGAAGAAGTGTAAATAATGCCAAGACTCCCTCAATGTAGTCATGATAGATTGGGAATAAAATGTATCTTGTACACTTGAGAGAAGGGAATTCAGTTGGATATCTGGAAAGAGGATAGGCTCATGCAGATGATGGGACTACTTCAACAAGAGTTGTAAGAGAAGGAGAAGGCCTTGGAGAAGCTCCAAGAAACTGTCTAAGAGAGGGAAGGGAGTAAGGCCCCTTACCATTGCCACTTCCCACACTAGCACCATGATCGAGAACGCCATGGTAAGCTTAACTTTGGTAGAAATTTCTCTAGAGAAAATCGGTGACTTTGAAAATATTATCAGAGGCATTGGTTCTGAGCTCTTAAGGTAGATGGGATATGATGGACAAGGGATAAACAAGAGAAGTCAAGGAATCCTAAGCCCCATTGTAGTTGCACAAAGTGCCAAGCATTAATAATTAGGCTTTGATGGTAGAATGGAATCACGTGACCATGAAGATCATTTTCTAGAGGCCAAAGACATGTCGAAGTTGGCCTACTCATTAGGAGAAGAAGCAGTAGAAATAAATGAAAGTGGCAACCCAATACCACTTTATCCTTCTTGTGGCAAATTGAAGGAGGGAAATGATGAGAAGAGTTCATAGACTCATCCGACATCTTCACTCAGAGGAAGAAATGAGAAGATTAGCTAGGGAAAGAAGAAGAAGAATACCAAGAGGTTTTCCAGTCACTATGGGAAATGGTGCAAGAAGGAATTGGTATCTAAAAACAACTAGTGGTTGCAACATTAGAATGGTTCATTATTCACATAATCAAAAGGGAATATTTGATTGATTGTCTATTATAAATGCTCTCCAATTTTTAATATGTAAATATCAACAAATTAGTGGGTCACATTTAACATCCTTACTGATGCCAAGTTGTACACTCATAAAGAAAGTTTGATCTAGATAAGTATACCCATGATGAGTTAATGTATTGTTTGCATTTCTAGGTTTATTTTTTTAAAAACTATGGGAGGATTTACGTTATTGTTGGGACACCACTAGGAAAGAGAAGTTTGGCAGCCTCTAATATGGTTACTACATTGTAAAGAATAAGAAATTCAATGGAATTAGCATAGAAATGTGACTAGTAGTTATGGGATGCAACTGGATACAATAAAACAATGTGATAAGAACTATGGGAAAATTCTTATTCTTTGTTATTTGATAAAAAAACTCTTCACGTTTCATCCATAAAGTGAAAGCTACAATGAGATGAGGTTGAAGAGAAATATATTATCAATACTTTCTCTTGGCTAATTTGACACCACTCTGATTGAGCTTTGATACGATCTTAGTTGAGTCTGGTTCTTACTCATTACTAGAGAAATCAATTCCATCAACTTATGTTATTTGAATTATTCATGGAGAACACAATTGGTTCCATGGTTCCAAATCTACAATATGAGTGTTGGGTATGGGCATACACATACCAGAGAGTACCTATTTAGCTTAGTGGAGTGAATTGGACCTTGGTTGGAATGGCACCACAGTCCCAATGTTTTATTGATCACCCCATTGTTATGAATGAACATTGCTACGAATAATAGAAGACATCTATGAATCTATCTTAGCTCACTTATTCCAGTGAGACAAGTCTCACAAGTAGAAAGAGTCTTAAGAGCAGAGTGAAGAAGGTTACATAGAACACAAAAGTCTTGTAAGCCTTTATAGTGCCAACTCTACAAACAAGATCAACCTGACATGCCATCAGAAATACGTGGAACTTGCATAGCATTTGTATCTAGTCACTAACTTCAAAATATTTGCAAAGCATTGTTTTTTATTGACTAGGTTGCTATTGTATTTCTAGTTGGTTCTTATGTAGAAGTTACACCGAGAAGGATTCGACCAATCATTTGTAGTAGAGGTTGCATAGAGAGCAAACCTTACAAGCCGCCCAAGAAGAAGAAGACATAAATCCTTGTATAGAGTAGGAAAAAAGGCCCAGTGGCCTTTTTGAAGACAAAACACTCAGTACAATCCTAAGAACAAAGATCAAAAGAAACTTACATAGAGTATTCATGTTGTTGAAGCGAGTAGGTTATAAGTCCCTCATTTATAGATAAACCACCCGAGAGTGCATGTATGTAACAAACATAATGTTGCTTCATATTGGATTGACCCACATCTCTCTATCTCATTAGAGGATTTTTCACAGGTTATCATGTTCCATCTTTTTGCACACACTACCTAGTTCCATTTCTAGTTCAAGATCCAACTATAGAGAAATCACATGTAGCACACACTTATGTTCCAAATTCACTTTTTCCAATTAGTGATCCAATGGAACCATAACCCATATCCTATAGCATTGGTTTTATATGTTGAATCTAACCCGAAATATCTAATAAAAGCATCAAATTTTGATTGTGAATGTGACAAATTTTGGGATGACCCATATCGAGTGTTTGTCTTGTAAGGTCATGATGATTGTAATCATGATGCAATTTTTCTTTCTGATTATCATGATCCTGATTCATACCTTCACAATCAAAATCCATATCTAGTAGCATCAAAGTAACAATACTTATAAGAATACCTAGATAAAGTAGCTCCATACCTAGTAGTAGTAGTTCTTGGTCCATTTAAAGATGCACATGTAGTTAAATATGTAGGACCAATAGAACATGTACAACCACTACCATTCTTAGCACCCCTTCCAAGGTTAGATCCTAATTTGAGAGATGGATTATCTAGCTCCATACCTAGTAGTAGTAGTTTTTGGTCCATTTAAAGATGCACATGTAGTTAAATATGTAGGACCAATAGAACATGTACAACCACTACCATTCTTAGCACCCCTTCCAAGGTTAGATCCTAATTTGAGAGATGGATTATCCCTTTCGAATTAGAGACCCATCTTATGATGTGTATCAACGAGTCCCTTATGATCGAGACCAAGCACTAGATCCAGAACCAACAATTGTACAATAATTAAGATCATGAAAAATTCTCATAATAGAGATAATGATGCTCAACACTCGGCATGGGAGTGGATAATGACAATGAACTAATTGGTTAGTGTAGACACTTAGTGTTTGCAAGAGCTTAAAAATATATCACAAATGTTCATTAATGGCCATGGAGAAAAAAATTCATTTTACATTGGACTATAAATAAATGACCTCATTATATGATTTGAAATATGAAACTTAAAAATTATACTATATTTTAGTATTTATAAATCATAGAGAAATAAATATAAATATAAATTTATTTTAAAAATAATTTATGATTTCATATAATAAAAAATAGATCCCTAAAAATAATAATTCACATACACATATTTACATATTTAGATTAATAAAAAAAATTAAGAAATTTAAATTTCAAAATTCATTTATTTTCTTAAACACAATTTATAAACATATTTATTAAAAAAAATGAATAAAAATTAACAATAAAAAAAATAATATAAAATCATGTTTTATTGACTGAACCGAACAGATTACTATAGTACCGAACAAAATAAAGACTAATAATATGGATATGTTTTTTATTGAACATTTAAATATCAAAAGGACTAAACAGCTTAAAAATTAGAATTTAAAATGTTGAATATGTCTAAGTTATAATTGGTGAGAATTTGAAATACTTTGAAATTATTAAACAAGTACAAGAGAAATAGTCATTTGGGTTTAACCTTTTTTTTCCAAGAAATTTTTTTTCTCAAATTTATATAGAGTATAAACTTGTTTACAAAGACAGCAACGAGCCGAGAGGCGCACAGTCATGACCATAGAGAGGAGTTGTTCACTCAATATCCATAGAATTTCGAGAAGGAGAAAAGAGAGAGCCACTCTAGCAAGTGGACACAAAGAGAGCAGACGGACCAAAAAGTAATACAAAACAGTGAATTGAAGGACAAAAGGAAACCGATATCATTTAGAAGATGTTGAAAGAGGTGATATGGCTTTCTTCCCCATTATCACAATGGAAAACCGAGAGCCTTCCAATCACATCGCCGAGAGCCCACTTGGAAAGAGTGTCTGCTTCTGTGTTGTGGGATCTGGAAATATGTTGGAGTTTTATGTCGGTGAAGGAGTTGTAGAGCTCCCTAGTTTTTTGTTTCCAGCCTTCAATGTGGATTGATCGCAGATTGCAATTGAGATTTATCCAGTTAACAATAACGCTCGAGTCTCCTAAAACATGAAGATGGTTTATAGACCAGCAAGAGGCGAGGGTGAGGGAAGCCCACAAGCCCATAAGCTCGGCTTTGGTGTTTGTACCCGCTCCGCAGTTTAGAAACCATTTTGTGATTCTCGAGGGGTGTGATTTGAAAGTGCCTCCTGCCCCGCAGCAGAGGCCATTTGAGAGAGTCGCCCCGTCAAAACAAGCTAGAGTGGATCCTTCTTCCATCTTGTAGGCAAGTGCTTTGTATTGAATAGTTTTAGGAGAAATTTGTTGTAAATGGAAGGTGGATAAAATACGGCGAAGAACCGCTTGGAGGGAGGGGGATCGTCCCTCAAAAATCGCCAAGTTGCGCTCTTTCCATGTCTGCCAACAGACATGGGCCACCAGGGGGTGTGGAGCCAATGCTATTGATATCCAAGAAACGAAGCTGTTAAAAAAGGAGTCACCTTTCCAGTGCGCCGAGATAGAGAAAAATTGATTTAGATGATTCCAAATACTTGCTGTGAAAGCACAATGTAAGAAGAGGTGTGATGTGTCTTCGGATGCGTCTTTGCAGAGGGAGCATAGTCCGGGCCCGTGCCAGCCCCTCTTGCGTAGAACCTCCCAGGTGAGTAATTTATCTTGCAAACATAACCAGAAGAACAGATGAATCTTTAATGGAAGCGACCACTTCCAAACGGAGAGAAGCCACGGGGGGGGGCTATCGATCCCTGTGAATGATGAAGAGATGCATATACATTCCTTACAGTAATGGAACCCGATGCATATCCGCCTGCCCATAGAAGAGTGTCTTTTCCACTGTTTAAGGCGATTCCAGCCGACCTCAGCGCTTTGGTGTAGTTGTCCCATTCCAATGCCAGCGGGCCCCCCAACTGAATCTCACTACTGTGTAACCAAAGATCTGGGAAAGGAGTCGACGGTGCATTTGAATTCACCTGTGATAGGGTTCTCAAATTAAAGGAAGTAAGTTGCATTCTGAGTGGAGAAGAAAGGATCGATCAGTTGTCCAGACCGAGGATTTTATCTCTCCCAATTTGGATCTCAAGACCCGATCCGGGAAGCCAGCGTAGCCAGTGTAATATCACAGGGGAAGCGGAGACCAAGCCCTTCCAAAAAGGAGAAGCCCTTCTCTGGTCAAGTGATGTCTTTCGCAGCCAAAGGAGGAGGGGTCGGGAATCCAGGTACTTGTCAAAAATAACTTGGAACCAGATAATTCCATGTGTGACCGCTCTCCAGAAAGAGCAGGCCAGGAGAGCTGTGTTGAACATGGCTAGGTCTTTTAGTCCTCATCCCCCCTCCTTTCGGGGTCTAGAAAGTGTCTGCCAGTTACAAAGGTGAAGATGACGCTTTCCAGGAAGATCGTTCCATAGGAAGTTAAAAGAGAGTCTGCGAAGTAAGATAATGATCCTGTTTGGGATCCGTTCGAGAGTCATCCAATAGACAGCAAGTCCTTCCAGAACCGATTTGACAAGAATGTAACGGCCCCCCAGGGATAGCCATTTGTTTCCCCAAAAACCAATTTTCCTTTCGAACAAATCCACAAGCCAGCTCCAGTCCGCTGAGGAGGAGGCTCTCGGTTTTAGCTAATAGCCCAAGTACCTAAACCCATCATTCAAATTGAATAAAGAGAAGGGGATGGCCACTTTGAAGATCAGTAGCTCAGTCTCAGATAAGCCCCAAAAATGGACAGAAGATTTTAAAGAGTTGATGGAAAGACCCGAGACTGAGCAGAAAATATGAAGGACATCCAAAATAATAAGCCACTCTGAAAGTTTTGCTAAAGACATTAGGAGAATGTCGTCAACAAACATGAGATGAATAATTTTGAAGAGCCTTGAAACCTTTATGCTAGATATTTGGTGATCGGAGCTGTATTTTGTAAGGAGGAGGTTGAGGCTATCCATAATTAAGATGAAGAGGTAAGGGGAGAGTGGGCATCCCTGACGGAGCCCTCTCTCGCTTTGGAAGAATTTGGACGCCTCCCCATTAATTAACACCGCGAAATTTGCACTTGTTACACAAGAAAGGATCCAGTCCGTGAATTTGTCTCCAAAACCCGCTGAGAGAAGTATAAACCTCAAGTAACTCCAGTCGATGTTGTCAAAGGCCTTTTTGAGGTCTATTTTCATGATTAAAGCCTTTAAATTTTTCTGTTTGATGGAGTGGATGCTCTCGTGGGCAGCACCGATGGCATCATGTATTCTTCTGCCTTTTAAAAATCCTAGTTGTTCGACTGATAAACTTCTTTCCAGAAACAGTTTCATCTGGTTGGATATGACTTTTGAAACAACCTTGTATATAAGGTTACACAAGGAGATTGGCCTGTAATCGTTGAAGGAGACAGAATTGTTTTCTTTGGGGATCAATACCAGGAAAGTTGAGTTGAGACTTTTAGTAACCTTACCTTTGATGCGGGTGTCCTCCACCATCTGAAGGAAATCCGAGCCCACGAGATCGAAAAAATAGGAGAAGAACTCTATCGTCCAGCCGTCGGGGCCTGGACTCCTTTCTTTTTTGAAGTGGATCAATACTTCTTTGAGCTCCGGAAGGGTGACAGGCTTACAAAGATCGGTAGCTTCAGAGATCGATACCATCTTTGGATATAGACTGGCCGCAGCAAGTTTGTCGGGAAGATTTTGACTGGAGTTTGCTTTGAAAAGCTGTTCAAAATGGTTGACAGCCTCCTCTTTAATTGTTTCTTGACCACGGATAGTTTCAGCCCTGTCATTTTCAATAGACCAGATAAGTTTTTTTTTCCTATTGAGGCTTGCTAAAGTGTGAAATTTTTTTGTATTGGAGTCTCCCCACTTTAACCAGGTCGCGCGGCTACGGAGCCTCCAGCGCTTTTCTTCATCGCTTAAGATGAGATTTCTGCTTGTTTCAAAAGCCTTTAGTGAAGTTGTGTCTTCCATTGATAGGACGGTAGTGGCTGATAAAGAAATGAGCTTTTTTATTTCAGACTCCAGGTTTAAAAGACGAGCCGCCTCCGAGTCCTTTTTACATCTATACCAGGATTTTGAGCGGGCTTTTAAAGCCTTGAGCTTCCAAACAATTCGTCGTTGGGGGTTGAGTTCTAAAAGGAAACATGGGTCAGTCCAAACCGCTTTGACAAGATCAGAGAAATCAGGGAAGAGGAGCCAGTGATGATTGAATTTGAAAGGGAAAGAAAAGTGTCGGAGGGGGAAGTTCAGCTTCAGGAAGACGGGAGCATGGTCAAAAAAGTAAGGATACTCCACCCACGTGGTTG
Organism: Picea engelmannii; assembly: GCA_009831015.1. Classification (NCBI taxonomy): domain Eukaryota; kingdom Viridiplantae; phylum Streptophyta; class Pinopsida; order Pinales; family Pinaceae; genus Picea; species Picea engelmannii. The sequence goes on along the minus strand of ML796773.1, from coordinate 65,665 downwards.
GGTAGCCTGTGTTGGAGATAAAGCTATCAGAAATTATAAAGCGGTCAAGGCGTCTGGCAATGGCTTCCATCCCAGATCTCCCGTTACGCCAAGTAGGGACTAGTTTGTTTGGCATAATGTTTATGAGATTCTTGGACGCGAAGAGGTCTTTGTAGAAGAAAGCATTTGTACCAGTCGAGTAGTTTCCTCCCCAGTGTTCATCTGCATTGAGTGTGATGTTTAAGTCACCTCCAAGGATGAGGTTTGGAATATCCAGAAGACCGCCAGATGCAAGCTGTGTCCAGAACTGTAATTTGTCTTTGCAGGGACCGTATACATTGAGAAGAGCCAGCTCCTGGTTAGTAGCTAGACAACGGCCCATCAATAATACACCTCCACAGGTCAGAAAGGAAACCAAGTCAAAATAACCGGGGTCCCATGCCACAAGCATGCCTCCCGAGTTGCCAATAGAGCTAGCGACCGCTGTGACCCAGGAAGGGCGAAAGGAGTGAATAAAAGCTCTGGAGATTAGATCGATCGATAGAGTTTCTTGTAGTAAGATGACATCAGGGGAGGATTTCTCTAGCAGTTTATGGAAGGCAGTAGTCTTGAGGTTGCCTTCGATCCTCGTACGTTTAGTGAGAGCACCAGCATTATTTTGTGCGAGCTATGGCCTTCAATGCTCTAAGGGCCTTTCCATTAGGGGCAGGGACAGAGGGATCAGATTGTTGAGAGTTTTGAACATCTTTTTTCTTCCTGGAGCTTCTCGTTTGAAGGGGAGAGAGATCTACTCCCAATCCTCGGGACCAAGCGACGGACTTTTTGTCTATATCCTGATGAAGGGTAGAGGAAGAACCAGCGCCGGTAGAAGATAGGAAGATATCATTTCCCCGGTATATAGGGAGCCGAGAGGCGGGCTCCGGTATGAAGTGTGGGGGAGACGGAGAGCTTAAAACCGCCAAGAGTGATTCATCACTTTCGATAGGCTGGCTTAAGCCAGGGAGAACATCAGGGGGGTCGATCGGAGCGGAGGTAAGGGGGGGCGTACTGTGTAGGCAGGTCGATGGAGGGGAAGGGGGAGGTGCCAGAGGGAGGGAGGGAATAGGGGGTAGAGAAGTAGCAGAGTTCGAGCAAGTGATGGTGTCGAGAGGTGGGTTCAAAGAAGTCGGGGGCTGGGGCAGCTCGATTTCTGAGGGAGGAGCATTAATTTGGTGGGAAGAGAGCAAGAGAGAACAGTTGATGAGGTCCATTTCGGCTGCAGATAAAGAGTTATAGAGGGTAGGGCACAGATTGAAAAGCTTAGTAGTCAGTAGACCGGGTTGTCCAGGTAGGGGAGGGGAGGGAGGGTTCGTGCATGTAATTACGAAGTCAAGAGATGGGTCTGCATCCAAGTACTCTGGTGGATTAAGAAGCAGATTAGCTTCTTCGGAAGGTGGGGACCAGGACTTACCAGGGCAAGATCGACGTAGGTGTCCAGTTTCTCAGCAAATGTTGCAGTGGAAAGGCAGCCCGAGATAATCCAGAGTCTGGATCAATTTCTGACCTCTCCATTCAATCTCCAGGTTTTCTGGAAGCCCATTCGATATATCCATCTCAACTAGAACCCTACCCATCTTTCTTGAGGAGCCTGTGAGAGAAGAAGTGTCGTGGGCAATGAAGCGGCCCAGAGAGTTGCCTATAGCTTGGATAGCTTCTTCATTCCAGAAATGAAGAGGTAGACCTGGGAGTAACACCCATAGGTGTTTATGCTGAAAATAGTCAGAATCTGGATTAAAATCCATTCGCCAACGCTTGAGCATGAGGCTGCTTCCCCCAAAGACCCAAAAAGTAGAAAGGAGTTGTGTGGCATCATCAGGATCCCTGCAAACAAAGCCGAGCCAGCCTTTTTTGAGATATAGAACTTCCGGACTGTATCCTAGGAGCGGGAACCAGTTTGTCTTCATCCAATCTTCCAGTGGAGGAGGATTCATACTTTTGTATGAAATACGACCAACCAGCGTGCAAATAGACATTTTGCAAAGGTTTTATAAACCCACTCCATCACCCAGTACCAGTCGCTTGGTTTTCCTGGATGTTTTCCACTCCTTTCGACTGTTAGAAGGGGTTCTAAGAGTATCCTTTGGGGGAAGCCTGGTAGGGTAGGTAGGAGGAGGCCTGTTTGGGTCCCGTGTAGAAAGTCTTGAAGAAGGAGCGTTTGTCAGAGAAGGAAAAACTGCCGCAGCTGTGGTAACTGTGGGAGAATTTGGAGTATTTGAAAAAGTTTTGGGGGGAAGGGGAGGAAACCTTTTTTCCAGGGAGTCGACATGTTCAAATAAGCCCTGCTGTTTACAAAGGAGTTCATTAGTAGGTTGCATGAGTTCTTTGGTCAGAGAGTCCATAGTGAGAGGAGCTGGGGGGGCACTGCTGGCCCACAGAAAGAGGAGGTAGTGGGGAGAGTCAGTCAGGAGAATGATTAAAAGACGAGAGTGAGCTGTAGAAAACGATGTGGTCTGGGGAGATCGGATCAAAACAAAAAGAAAGGGTGCAGTCTCTGTCAGGATAATGAGACAAAGGGAGACAGGATAAAACGCGGTTCAATGGCAGAGCAAGGGACAGTGATCTCAGTAAAGCGAGCAGAGGGATAAAAGTCGGAACGCTTACAGGAAAAAAGGATCCTATCAGGAGCAGTCTACGTGGAAAAGAAAAGCCGGGGTAAAGGATCTCCCTCCCGGAAACTGGTTTGCCAGTTCGCCAGCTTACCTTCCAGTCGTCCATGGCTCCATGACCAGTTTACCTTCCATCTATCCATAGCTTATCCGTATGCATACGCACGATACACGTTGATTGGGCATTGTTTTATTGTTTGAATGGTTGGTTTGTGGAGTGATGTTTTGCTCTACTTATTTATGTAGTTTACTCTTGTAACAAAATGTATTTTTATGGTTTTTTAATATATATTTATGACTTTTCAAAAAATAGAAAAGATATTTGGTTTTTCTAAATAAATTCAAATAATGAATTAAGTTTTGAATCCTGAATTAATGAATAAATGATAAATCAAAAAACACTTATATTAAATAAACCAACTAATAAACACCCAAAAGTAAAAGCTATAGTCCCTACCTTTATCTATAAAAAAAAATGCACATAAAACATGATCTAATAAAACCTTATAAAAGAATCCTTTGCCTATAAAAGAATGCACTTAGAGTATGATCTAATAAAACCTTATAAAAGAATGCACCTAAGATCTTATCAACTTTTTAGGACTAAAGAAACATGTTGTAATCTTATATATTTCCTTGAACTTCAACTTTGTTTTATGATGTTAAATGTGTTTCAATGTAAATGTTAAATGTTAATTTTGTATTATGTAAATGTTAATTTTGTATTATGATGTTAAATGTGTTTCAATGTAAATGTTAATGTTAAAATACTTTTCTTGATTTAAATATTTTAATATATATTTTTAAAATATTTTAATATATATATATTTTTTAATAAATAATTTAAAGTGTGGTGAATAATAAAACAATAAAAAAATAATTATTATATATTTATATAATAAATTATCATATATATTGTAAACCATTTAAAACATTTCCCATTGTTATAATTTACATAATATGAGTTACTAAATATTGTTATTATTATACCTATTTGTTTGTTAAATTATTACATATTATACTTATTTGTTATTTGTTACATTGTTAGATTATTATTATAATTTACATAATATGAGTTACTAAATATTGTTATTATTATACCTATTTGTTTGTTAGATTATTACATATTATACCTATTTGTTATTTGTTACATTGTTAGATTATTACAAGTATTATAATATCATCATTATTATTTAATGTAACTAATACATTATAAGAAAAATATTATAGTATCATCATTATTATTTAATCATTATTATTTAATGTAACTAATACATTATAACAAAAATATTAAAGTCAATCATTTGTTATGTCATTATTATCTAATATAACTAATACAGTGTAATAAAAATATTGAAGTTAATCATTTGTTATGGTTAAATTATTACATAATTATTAAATATTATAGTATCATTATTTAATGTAACTAATACAATGTAACAAAAATATTGAAGTCAATGTAACTAATACAGTGTAACAAAAATATTGAAGTCAATCATTTGTTATGGTTAGTTGTCATTACAAACATTTATACCTAATGGAAAACTATAATTATATATTGAAAAAAAATAAAATTTATTAATAATATCTTTGTGTTTATCATATAATACATACTAATTAATATTTTTGTTTGATCTTATCAAATCATCTACAAATATATAT
>ML796773.1:7489-59060 GCA_009831015.1 Picea engelmannii | reverse complement strand
AGTTATTGGTTTATTTACAAAATATATAACATAATAAACTTTTTTATTAATTCTATTCAAATGGTAATCAATCAACAAAATATAAATCATAATAATAAAAATTATTAATTTTATTTAAATGGTAATTGAACAACAATCCACCCTTGTAGTTATTGATTTATTGTACATAACATAACCTAATTTCCATGATGCCCCTTAAACAAATAATTGCAAATCATATTAAAAGAAACCAATAAATAATGATTACAAAATATATAACATAATAAACTTTTTTATTAATTCTATTCAAATGGTAATTGATCAACAAAATATAAATCATAATAAACTTTTTTATTAATTCTATTCAAATGGTAATTGAACAACAAATCTACCCTTGTAGTTATTGGTTTATTGCACATAACATAACCTAATTTCCATGATGCCCCTTAAACAAATAATTAGGTCATTTATTCATTATTATAAGATAATAAACTTTTTTATTAATTCTATTCAAATGGTAATTGAACAACAAATCTACCTTTGTAGATATTGGTTTATTGCACATAACATAACCTAATTTCCATGATGCCCCTTAAACAAATAATTGGGTCATTTATTCATTATTATAAGATGTAAATTTCTTATAAACCTTACATCATTTCTTCAATATTTTCTAATTCCATCAATAAATATTGATTATCATGTATTTATATAGTAAAAACATAAGACTAAGAGAAATATTAATTACAAATGTAGACAATATAAAGTAAAAGAGGAAGAACACAAGTATTAAACATATAGAATATTAACTCTTATATTCATAATGTAGAAATATATCCATGTTCATAAGTCTCTTTGAAGGGGCAACCTCTAAATGAGTTATGCTCTAATACAAGGGTAATGACTTGACAAAAAATTACAAATCTTCCTCCCTCTATATATAGTTTCTCACTACTTGGGCTCTAACCACTAGGTATCCCACATTAATGAATACCAAATACCCAGTGGGTGTTATTCCATAAATATGACCCTTTTAAATTAATTAAGTACACACCAACTAAATAGTGGGCCTTGTCCAAAGAGGGTGGCATCATACAATAATTAGTTGAATTATAAATATCCCTAAGTAGGGAGGTTAGGGTAGGGCTCTAACATGTCCTACCTCATCAAAGGTATATTTTTCCTCAATAATGGAGGTATGAAAGCTACTATAAAATCTTTGTTTGTTCCCAGGTGGCATCTTCATCTTGCATGTCATTCCACTATATCAATACCTCCTGGATAATGTGTTGGACACTTAATTCTCTTTCTTGACTAGCATTGCCTCTAGATAAAATCAAATGGAATCCTCTTCATGAATTTCAGTAAGGATAGTTTGAATGTGAAAATTCATCCTTACCACTTTCTTCAAGCATGGAACACGAAATAATGGGTGGATCTTGGATTGTGTTGGGAGATCCAATATTTAGGAAATATGACTAATGGGTTGGAGGATTTTATAATGGTTATAGAGATAGGGAGTTATCTTTTATTTCCTCTTTTCATTGAATTTGTTTTTCTTATAGGGATAAAGTTGTATAGATACATGATCTCCTTCATTAAAGTAGCACACTAAGTGATATTGATCTGGATATTGCTTAATTTTTTTTTTATCTAAGACCAAATTTTCCTTTAGTATGTGAAGAATATTATCTTTATCTCGTAATATTGATATATGATTCTTGAACCTTGGATGTGCTTGGTATGTATGAGAATATAAAAGGGTTTTTTTTCCATAAAATACCCCATAAGGTGACATTTTGTTAGCACCATGAGAAGTGGTGTTGTACCACCATTCTCTAAGGGGGATCCATTGAACCCATTCATCTTTCTAGTTGTATACCAAACATCTCAAATAAATCTCCAAACACTTGTTACCAACCTATGTCTAACCATTTGTTTGGGGGTGATATGGCATGCTCATTTGGAATTAGGTGCCTTGTGTTTTAAACAGCTACTACCAAAATTTGTTGATGAAGTAGGATTTCCCTCGATCAGAATGAAATTAGGCATGCCATGTAATTTAAAATTATGATCCATGAATATTTTTTCAAAGGTTGATAACTTAAATAGGTGTTGGAAGATACAAAATTGGGAATATTTGGAAAGGTTGGTCAATAACTATCGTGCGACATATTTTTTCCTTCTTTATGGATCCCTACTATAAAGTGCATGGAAGTGCTAAACCATATTTTTGCAAGGATAGGTTGAGGTTGTAGTGTCCCATGTTTCTTCACTATTTCACCCTTGTTCTTTTTTACATGTGTCACATTTAGCAATGAAGGTACATGTTTGTATTCATGTCATCCAAAAATAATGAGTGATTAATCAATTCATATGTTTTCTAAAAGTTAGAATGACCCATGATGCAAGGTAAATGTTATTCCTCTAACACTTAAGATTTTAAACTAGAGTGTTGCACCAAAGAAATATGTCCCTTATACCTTAAGGTGTCATGCTACCAAGTATTTATTGTATGGGGACTTTGAGCCTATTGTAGATATTGTATGAGTTGAATAACTTTGACATTAGCCATCCATTCCTGGCAAAACATGGTAATCCAATCTAGCACTAGTAAGGATAGGAAAGTAGGGGCCCTACCTCCTCATATTCCTATTACAAGGCTTCAACCACCATATTATCCTTACCCTTCCTATAGATGATTTTATAATAATATCCTAACATATTGGTGACCCACTTTTGTAACTCAAGAATGGACAAAAAATGTTCCAAAAGAACTTCAATCTTCTATGGTCCATATTGATCCTAAAACTCCTCCCAATTAGGCGAGTGCACAAAATATCTACTACATCAAGGATGGAAATCATTTATTTCTCATATGTATAATTTCCCAAGTTTATTTTACACAYTGTTTTACTTGTAAATGTCAATGGGTGCGCCTTTTGAATCATCATGGCCCTAATAAAAWTTTCTTAGGCATCACATTCTAGGGAAAAATTCTTGGTGAGGTTTGGAATGGTCGTGACTAGGGTAGTGCAAATAGTTTCCTTTAAGGCCTAAAAGGCCTACTTCACTACATAATTATAGACAAAGGAATTAGTTTTAGTGAGGAAGTTAATGGGATATTATCCTTACCCTTCCTATAGATGATTTTATAATAATATCCTAACATATTGGTGACCCACTTTTGTAACTCAAGAATGGACAAAAAATGTTCCAAAAGAACTTCAATCTTCTATGGTCCATATTGATCCTAAAACCCCTCCCAATTAGGCGAGTGCACAAAATATCTACTACATCAAGGATGGAAATCATTTATTTCTCATATGTATAATTTCCCAAGTTTATTTTACACACTGTTTTACTTGTAAATGTCAATGGGTGCGCCTTTTGAATCATCATGGCCCTAATAAAATTTTCTTAGGCATCACATTCTAGGGAAAAATTCTTGGTGAGGCTTGGAATGGTCGTGACTAGGGTAGTGCAAATAGTTTCCTTTAAGGCCTAAAAGGCCTACTTCACTACATAATTATAGACAAAGGAATTAGTTTTAGTGAGGAAGTTAATGGGATATTAATTTTTTCATAATTTTGCACAAATTTTCTATAGCTGCCAATGAGATCAAGGAAATGATCCAAGGTTTTTAGTTCCTTTGGGCATGGCCATTCTTTCATTTTTTCAGTTTTATTGTTGTCAAATTTTAACCTATATTAATGACAATTTGACCCAAATATTACACTTTAGAAGCATGGAAAGAGAATTTAGAACATTTGATGAACACATAGTTATCATAGTGTAATTGTAATGCTTCATCCATAAGTGTCACATGTGCCACCCAAGCTTTGTTTTAAATCAAAATACAATCAAAGAAGACAAGCACAAAGTTGCATAAAAACCTTTGGAAAAGATTGTGATGAGGCCTTGAAAAGAGGATGGAGTATTAAAAATCATATAATACATCACCAGAAACTCATAATTCCCTTCATGTGTGTAGAATGTAGTATTAGGAATATCTACTTCCTTCATTCAAATTTGGTAATAACTAGAACAAATATCAAGCTTAGTGAATAATTGTTCAGTATGAAGCTCATCCAATAGGATATCAATTACATGATTATAAAATTTATATTTGATCATTAACTTGTTAAAGGGTGCAATAGTATATACACATGCGACTATCGCCTTCTTTCTTTTAAAACATGATCATTGGAGAGGAGTAGGGGATAATATTGTTGATTTTTTATAAGAGATGATATTGTATGTGAATATGTATTATTACAATGATGAGTGTTCTATATTTAAAGAACATATGGTGACCATCCATGAAGAGATGCGTCCCTTGGGTAATAAATATATTTATACTTTATATTATATTATACATATAATATAAATATATTTTATATTTATACTTTATACTTTATTATATATAAATATATTATTACATTAATAATATTATAATTAATAATCATATTATTAATTATCAATCTAGTAGAATGTATTCCTGATGTTGCCAAAACATCAACACTCCCTCTCAACGAGGGAGACATTCTACATTATGCCAATATTATCTCTGAAGATTACCTTTGAAGATTGCATGTGGATAGCTCTCAAATATCTTCAACATGTCACCATGACATCCATTACCTCGCAATGCATATGCACTTCATCATGTGCACCCTTGTGAATTCACAACCAATATATCCAAGGCCTATGGGTAGTTCTCAAATAACTACAACATGTCCCAAGACATCCACTACCTTGCAATGCATACGTACCTCATCACGTGCACCCTTGTGACTTCACAACATGCATCTAGGGACGGTGGGTAGATCTCCAATAGCTACAACATGTCATCATGAGACTATCCAATTTCCCACAGAAAACTTGGATATCTTATGCATGACATCTAGTACCCTGTGATAACATCTTTACCTCGTCTCTTCAGCATGCATCTAGGGCTGGTGGGTAGCTCTCCAATGGCTACAACATGTCATCATGGCATCCACTACCCTATGATAACATTTGAAGCCATCACTCCCTATGAAGAGGGACTATGTCGATCTTGTCCCTAAAGTACTCAAACTTTGTCCTTGACAACGACTTTGTCAGCACATCCATAGACTTATCATCGGTAACCACATATTGGAGCCTCATTGCTCCCTTATGCACCATATTGGAGCCTCATTTCTCCCTTTTGTACCAAGTGTCACTTCCATGAGACACAGACTCCAAATCTGATACCACACGAGCTCACATCCATTGACTGTTAAAGATATGAATCTATACATCCTCAGATATCCATAGTGCAACATGACTTCACCCCATGCAACCAAGTTCTATGGGTAGCTCTCAATAGCTACAACATGTCCCCGGGACATCCACTCCCTTCAATGCATTAGTACCTGATCATGTGCACTCATGTCTCAATGTCAGCCTTCAGATATCCATAGTGCAACATGACTTCACCCCATGCAACCAAGGTTTGTGGGTAGCTCTCAATAGCTACAACATGTCCCTAGGACATCCACTCCCTACGATGCATCAATACCTGATCATGTGCACTCTTGTCTCAATGCTAGCCCTTTTTCATGTGGGATAAGTTCCACCTATCTCAGTGCTAGTTCTTTTTCATCCTGGATGAGAAAACTCAATGCCAACCCTTTTTCATGTCGAATGAGTTCCACATGTCTCAGTGCCAGCCCTTTTTCATGCTAGATGAGTTCCACCTATCTCAGTGCTAACCCTTTTTTATGTTGGATGAGAACACTCAGTGCCAACTCTTCTTCATGCTGGATGACTTCCACATGTCTCAGTGCCAACCCTTTTTCATGTTAGATGAGAGCACTCCCTCTGAAGAGGGACCATGCCAAGCTTGTCCCTAACGTACTCAAACTTCATCCTCGACAACAACTTGGTAAACACATCCACAACTTGATCCTCTATAGTCACGAAACTGGAGCCTCACTTCTCCCTTCTGCATTATATCCCTGATATAGTAATGTATGATCTCGATATGCTTCGACCTGCCATAGACCACAGGGTTCTCTCATGACTTCATGCAACTCTAGTTGTCACACCAAATGTAGGTCGCCTCCATTCTGAGACCAAATAACCCAGTCAGAAGTTCTTGAAACCACATTGTTATTGCACATGCTACCACATACTCATCTTTAGTCATACTAAGTGCCACACATGACTACTTTCTGCTACTCCACGAGACCATACTGGAGCCAAGACTGAAACAGTATCCAAAAGTGTTCTTTCGGTCAAGAATACTATCGACCCAATCTGAAGATGAGTATCCATACAATCCAAACTCATGGTCAGATCTATACCAGAGACCATGATCTAGTGTACCCTTAAGTTACCTCATCACATGTTTTGTTGTGACCAAATGAACCTGCCTGGGATGCTCCATATATTGGCTCAGGGTGTTCAAAACATATATCCAATATCGTGTTCATCAAGTACATCAACAAACCAACCATCTACCTGTATAAGGAAACATCGACTATCTCTGAAGTCGTATCCTGCAACAACTTCATATTTGATACGATATGTATATCCATTGCCTTGTAATCCAACATCCCGAACCTCTTTTGGATTTCCACTGCATACTTCCCTTGATTCAGAAAGATCTCATTAGTTCTTTGCCACACCTCTAGTCCCAAGAAGTAGTGCATCATACCAAGGTCCTTCATTTCAAACTCAGAGGCTAGAACCCTTTTGCCACAAATCTGTGCACCCTACTCTTGATTTGAATCCAACTTTGCCCAGGCTCCATTTTCACTCCCATGTCTTTCATCATTTATTTCATCTTTGTAACAACTTCATGCCTGTTAACAACAATGTGGATGGTTGATAGAGTCCCATATGTTGTAGGGTCTTCTGGTTCCATTTCCAAAATATTTTCTGCTACACATTTTCCCATCTCCATATTTCCATGGACTCTACAGGACACAAGTAAGGTCTTTCACACCATTGAGCTACATTCAAGTGGCATTTTCTTGATTAAGTTCTCTGCCTCATCTAGGCATCAAGCACGACCAAGAAGGTCCAACATCCATAAATAATGTTCCACTCTTGGAATGATGCCATAATCTTGACTCATAGAGTGAAAGTACTCACAAACTTTGTTTACTAGGACCTCTTGGTTGCATGCAAATAAAACACCAATAAAGGTAATGTGGTCCAATTTCATCCCTATGGACTGCATTTCTTCAAACAATCTAAGGGCTTCCTTTCCATGGCCATGTTGAGCATATGTTGCAATCATCACAGTCCACAATACAACATCTCGTTGAACAGTTTCATCAAACACCTCACATGCACTTCCCATATCCCAACATTTTCCATACATGTCAACCAAAGTGCTTCCCACAAATACATCACAATGAACTCATGTTTTAATGATATAAATACAAATCTCTCTGCCATGTTTTATAGATGTTAGAGTGACACGTGCTTTAAGAACACTAGTAAATGTGAACTGGTTTGGATCCATGCCTTGTAGCTCCATGTGAATAAAACACTTCAAGGCCTCCTCAACGTACCCATTCTGATCATATCCAACAATCATTACATTCCACAAAATCAAATTTTTTGTTGGTGATTCATTGAACACTCTCCATAAATCCTCTATGCTGCCACATTTAGAATACATATCAACAAACACATCTTTCTTAAATACAATTTTAATAATGTGGGCATGAACCTCCTTGCCATATTTAACAATTATTAAGCTAGCACATAACCTTAGAATACTTACAAACGTGAATTTGGTTGAGCATGACATCAAGCTTCATACTTGTCGTGTCCATTCTAAGCATATCCATAATTTGCCACAACTCTCCTTTGAGTTTCATTGGCTTTTTCCTTATTACATACTGAGGTACAAAGAGTCCTTTAAGGACCTATTTGGCTTTAGGCTTCGCATATGCCATCTCTCCAAAGTAACAACCAAACATTAAAAATACAAGAATTGCAATGAATGCCTATGATTTTCTGATCCCATGTTTCTAAATTCTGAGAAGAATAAGTGTGCTGATTCCCGTTGGGAGAACACCGGCCCATACAGGTATATGGAACAACATATTAAGAGTAGATGCACTTCCTATCACTTCGGGAATATCTACTTCTATAACAGACCCTTCTGCTATAATCCATAAGATAAAATTTATTTTCCTTGGGTACTATTCTCTGTAGTGTTCCGCAAGATGCTTATCTGTGGTGACTCACATTGAGGCTTGAGACATGTGTTTACTTAATAATTACTATGATTATTCTCTTGATGGGATATAATGATGTGTTCCTTAATAGAAATGATGAGAACTTATCTTACTATGATGACGTCATACACATGTATCCCTAATGATGTACCTTTATGTTATGATGCATTTTTAACCCATCGAGATTATGATGAATCATGTTGCATGTGTATTGGTGTTATTTGGAAAATTCGACCTCTTATAGGTTAAGACATTGATGAAAGAGACTCACGTTCAATTAGAGTGACCACCTAATCCTAGTGCTTAGGAATATATTTGGAAGGGAAAATGAATTAGAAAATACTTACCAACCTATAAGACATTGATGAAAGAGACTCACGTTCAATTAGAGTGACCACCCAATCCTAGTGCTTAGGAATATATTTGGTATTTGGAAGGGAAAATGAATTAGAAAATACTTACAAATTTAACTAGGGTAAAAATCCTAAAGAGGGCATCTAGGGGCAATACTAACTTGAATTTTTTTGTGAAATTCTATCCTGGTGTATGGATAGTTGTCAATAAGGATCAACTGATAAGATGACCAATTAGAAAAACAATCACTGTAAGAATTGGTGACCTTCCTTCCTCCTAGATTATACATTATGTCTAACCATTAGATCATCATAGGATCTTTGAGTGTTGGCGATGTAAGTGTGACACATGGATGTATCACCGAGAGCATAACATGTTCCCATATCCAAATTTTTTGTTCTTCCCTAACTTGCAATCACTAAGATCATATTTCATGTTAATGAGAAGACCAATTTCCTAGTCACAAATAGTTGGCCCTAAACATTCAATTCCATAGAATATTTGGGATGTGGAAGCTTGATGCAAAGAAGTGGATCCTACCACCTATGTGATAGTCAAAATAATAATATTTAGAGTGAGGCTTTATATGTTTTTTTATGGATACTTGCGTACCTATTTTTTTTTGTCCCTACTAAACAATATATATCCATATATTGTTGTATAGTATGTGTTCCTCCTCCTTAACCACTCCCTTTAGCTTTATCGATGCTCCTCGCCAATATATCCATGCAAGGAAGTCTATGTATTATACCTTGATATTTAGAATTTTATCATCAAACACAAAATAATCTTGGTATGGTTCCCAATAACCAACATGTGTTTGGAGTAGTTGGTTTTGTTCTTGTATGCCTAAGCACCTAAAAAAATTCAAAAGACTAGAATCTCGAAGTGCATCCACCACCTCTAGATCATTTATAGTGAGGTTATATATTTCTTCATGCTTCCTTTCCCTCCTTACAATTTCCATTTTTCTCTTTCCTGAACAAGTAGTGGAAAATTTTGGATTAGATTTTTGTTTTTTACAATGTTTTGAAGGCATATGTGCTTTTGTTTTGTAATAGGCACATACATATTCACTTTTCCTTTATCAAGGAAATATATAGGTCCTTATATATGTTCCCTATGTTAATGGAAATCATGTATGTGTAAGTCTATGTGTAGTTCATGAATTTTTGGGGTCCCTCGTCACTTAAGAAACTGAAAAAAATAAATTAAACCATCAAAAAGAAAGAGAAGGAGGATAATAACTTGGCTCCGATGAATCTGGATTTCATTGGTCAAATTTGTTGAAATATATAGTTGAAAATTTATGGTAAAATGATTCTCCAAAGCCTTGTGGTGAATTTTAAAAAATTACAATGGTAATATGGATTAGCTTTTCACTATTTTAAAAAAAAAATCATGGCTTCACTTGTTGGCAAATATCTTATCATGTTCAATCATAAAGGGGTGTTTTAAAATTGTGAAAAATCAAGTTAATATATAGATTAATATTAAGGGGGGAGAGGTATTTTTTAATTGGAGTGGTTTTATAAGTATTGTGAGGTGGGGGTAGGGGGTGCACTAGGTAGGAGAAGAGGTGCTATAGGTATTTGGTGATGGCTTGTTAGATAAGAAATCAATGCATAATAGATAATGGTGAAACTCTGTTCAAGAAGAAAAAATCGATACTAAGATCATACTATTTCCCCTTGCTAAGATCTCTTAAATCCTTCATATGGTAAACAATATTGAGAACTAGAGCCCCTATGTCACATACCTTTGTATATATCACTTGTCCTAAACCATATTTTTATTTGTATTTATGTATGTAGGGTTTTATCTCTAATATTGTGTGGTGTAATTTGTTATAGGTTGGTTCTATGAATTCTTAAAATCCTATAGCTTGATTGCAAATTTTAGGGCAGTGATATTTTTAGTTTAAGGGGCTCTCCTACAAACCCGATTTTCACTATCTAGGTTTTTCTTGAGTGGTTGATTTCGGTTGGGAGAACAAGGGTTTCTAAGTTTTTATAATGATAGGGAGGCCAGTATCACCATAGAACACATATGATCCCTCCACATAGCCTCATGGGTATGTGTATAATTTCCTTTTTTTCATTACACAAAGGAGAAGATTATAATTACCACAATATTGTTGAGCTCAATGAACAAATTAGGGGAAAGATGGGTCTCAATCCTCAAATTCAAATAATCTCCTTGGTGTTAAGTGTGATCCCAATATTAATATATGAAAAAATATAATACAATGATAGAGTACAGGGAAGTGTTAGATACCTAATCCTTAGAATTATGGTACATTGTAAATATTATTTTAGGAGAAATATGAAGAATCATTTATAACTCTCAGAAGATGAAACAAAAGGACACTTCTCATTGTATTAATGAATGGATCATTTTAATGAAAATCAATTCAATTCATGGAGTTACTCATCCTTGGCCTGACATTGGTATCAGAGAAAGGTTGTTTTTGATAACTCCATGATCTAGAGTTGCTTCCCATATCCAAAGTTCAATATCCTATTCCCTTTTACTTTATCATTCTCTCTTATAGAATCACCATGGATTATCTTTGTAAATGATAACTCCATTCAAAGATAATCCTCATGCATACTACATGTTTTCATTTTACTTATGTTTTTGTCTACATAAACTCTCAACAGGGAAGCTTTGATAGCTATGGAAACCATGATATTTGGATTCATTACCTTTATTATCCCTAATTCTAGCTTCTAGGAATTTTGTGATTCTTAGTTTCATAGAACTAACAATACTATTTCCATAGGGGTGTTAGATTCACTTTGATTTTTGACCTTGGTGGGAGTCGAACCCTCAACTATAGTGGGTTCCTATGAAATAATGGTTTTCATATAGTCAATTGATCAATTGACTAGGGAAATGGAATTCGGGAGATGAGTGAGGAAAATCTTGAAGAGAGTCAAAGGAATGGAGGAAAACTTGGACTAAATATTTTCACCATAGGATACGATCTCTCAAGAAGAATAAAAAATCCATAGGAAGGAAATATGACCTCTACACACATTTGTGATATGCGACATCGCCAAAGGGAATAACATTTGTGATATCCAACATCACCAATAGTCATATGCTTGTCTAAGTAAATTTTTCAAATGGTTCCAAACTTAAACCTATGGGAATTGGCACCATCATGCTCAAATTGCCTAAATTCCTGGATTTTCTTTTTCATAATGTTCTCTATATTTCTAAGTTGCAGAGGAACTTGTTGTCTCTTATGCACATTTGACAACAAGGATATTTCATTCACATGTTTTATGGAAAGGTTGAATAAGGAGGTATTATGAAAACATGGTCATCATGACAGGATGGGAGAGTGACAAATTGTTGAAGTTGAAAGGGACATATGCACATGCACATAATTTTTCATATCATTCTCACCATGATGAAGGTACATTGTCTTTTAGTCTCCCATGGCATGCTAGATTTGGGCACACCAATTATGACAGTCTTTTTATGTTGAAGAAAAATTGTGTTTCTAGTTTGCTCACCATTCCAAGGAATTTTAAGCAATGTGAGGTGTGTATCCTTGGTAAACACAAGCAACCTTTTCACAATTATACTTTGAGAACACGTAGAAAGATAGAGTTGGTACACTTTGATTTTCATTTCCCCATTCCTATTCCATCTTCCTTTGTTAATAAATATATCATGAATTTTATTGATGACTACACCAATATGTGCTTGGTTTATTTGTTGAAACATAAATCTAAATCATTTGAAACATTTTTAAAAATTCATCTATGGATTGAAAATGAAGATCAATACCATAGTGGAACTATTTGTATTGATCATGGACGATAATACACTTCAAATGAGTTTTAAATATATATTTTCCAACATGGGATCAAGCATCAAATCATTGTTCCATACAATCCTCACCAGAATGGTGTAGTTGAAAGAATGAATATGACACTCTTGAACATTTCCATGTTCAATTCTATTTTTCAAGAATGTGAAATTGATGTTTTGGTATGATGTAGTTCTTTGTGTAGTATATGTGAGAAAATGAGTCCATATCATGCTCCTCAGAACAAGACTCCTTATGAAATGTGGTATGGCCACATTCCTTTGGTGAGGCATCTTAGGGTTTTTGGTTCCACCTACTATGCCTTAATTCCTAAGGAGAAAATAAACAAACTTGGTGCAAGGAGTTGAAAGTAAATATTCTTGGGATACTCAAATACCATGAAGGCATATCATCTTTATGATGAGGTAAAAAATAGGTTCATTCATTCCAGAGATGTGATTTTTCTTGAATTCACTAAGAATGACAAAACTTTTGAGTGGCGACTTGATAATCTAGATAGATTCACCCATGTAAAGACATATCACAATTTTTGTGACGATATTATACATTTTGAAGTGGGGATACCTATCTTGGATCAATATATGGCTTCTCCTTTTGAAGTTATAATGAAATTTTCAAACACTTACTAATTAATTTAGTAAGAAATTGAAGCGTTGTACATTTAATTATCAAACTAAGGTTGTATTGAACTTACGAACTGTCATGCACCGTATATGTAAGTAGGATGTTGTAATTTTCAATGAGTTGTAGTACTTATAAATGAATGTCACAAGGAAAGGTATAAAGATGCTTTAGCAAGTCACCAAATTAAACCACACCACTTCTTGCAATCAAATCCACACTTGTAGGAAAATAAATGTCACACTTGTAAGAAAGTAAATGTCACACTTGCGGGAAAGTAAATATCACTCTTGCGAGAAAGTAAATGTCACTCTTGCGGAAAAGTAAATATTACTCTTGTAGGAAAGAAAATCACACTTGTGGAAAAGTAAATATCACTCTTGCAAGAAAGAAAATCACACTTGCGGAAAAGTAAATATCACTCTTGCGGGAGAGAAAATCACACAGGAATCAAAGGTGACTTGTTCAAGTATTAGAATTATCTTGATTAATTTGATGGATATGATATGGATCATGTATTGAGATGCAACAAACTTAAAGCTGTAGAAATCAAACCACACTATGTTATAAAAAAAGGAAATAAACTATCCTGAACTGCAATCAAAACAATTGTTAACCAAAAAACTAAATGTTGTAATGTAAGTGCAGAGTTGTAGCAACAAGAGTTGCAGCAACCAGAGTTGAAACAACAAGAGTTGCAACAACTAGAGTTGCAACAACCAGAGTTGTAGTAACAGGAGTTGTAGCAACAGGAGTCGCGACAACAGGAGTTACAACAAAGTGTTAAATAGAGAAATTTTTAGAAATAAATGAAAATAGATAAGAGATGTTATAGCTACGCATTAGTTAATTGGAAGACAGGGTTCTGCAATGTTAGCATGGAGTGGCGACAACAGGAGTTGAAAAAAGTGTTAAATACATAAATTTCTAGAAATAAATGAGAATATATAAAGGATTCTACAACCACTCATTCATTAGTCAGAAAACAATACCCTGCAATGTTTGCATCGAGTTACAACAATCGGGAGTTGTAGCAATGAAAAACACTATAGTTCCAACAAGATGTTAATTAGATGAATTGCTTGAAATAAATAATTTCAACTACAACTACTTCTATAAAGTACAGAGCTAAGGAGGGGGGCCTACTTCCTTGAGCGAGATATTGGTTTACGAATGTAGTAGGGTGCTTAAATGCTCAGAACACCATCACTTGGATAAGAACAAATGAAACTTATATTGAAGGAAAATAGGTAGATCAATACAATTTTGTTTACAAACTTTCCTCTTCTTTTTCTTCATCCCCTGGATCAGAGAGACCGGGGATCTTTATACACAATGGCTTATTCCTAAATTAATCAATAGAATTGATGGAAAACCACAAGAATCAGGTTGTCTCATCTCCTTACATTTTTTTCTCCAAAAGATGGAAAACATCAGGCGCATGCTGACTAAATCAGTCGTATGGAAAGTGGTGGTTGAGTCATCCATTCCCTTCTGGCATCTAATTTCCCTTGTCATGTTCATGTGTGATTTCTTGACTGACTGAATGATCCTTGGATGATAGTTGTGTGATTGAATGATGAGTTGTTACGACAAGCACAAAGTTACAACACTTGTCTCGAAGTTGCAACAACAATCCTATAGTGAGAGTCACAACAACAATCATGTAGTGAGAGTTGTAGAAATGGTGAGGAAAGAATCAAAACACAACAAGAGTCACAACACTGATATTTGCAGTGATGAAAAGATTCACAACACTGATGTTTGTAGCAACGAGAGTTGCAACAACGACAAGAGTCACAACAACGGTGTCAACAACGCATAGTTGGAGTAGCTATGCTCAAGTAGGGAGTTGCAACAACTCATAATCAAGAGTTGTAACTCTTGTGTTGGGAAGGTATCTATGCGGTATTGTTCTTGTATACCATCGTTAGCACAAAATGTGATAATATCCAGAAAATGCATAAGAATAAGTATTGAAATGACATGTTGAGAGAATAATTATACCCTGTCAACCAAAAATGCATCACTGTGATTGAAAAAAGTATTAAGATGGAATAGAAATGGAAAAAAGGGTGTACAAAAAGTATTGGATAGGTGCTACAAAAATGTCAATTTGAGAACTTGTCATATCCCCCCAATTGAATTTTATTACATTTCCCCATGCAACCAAACAATTATTTTGAGTCTAAGAGGGTGAAACTCCCTTGGAGGTTGTTGATGCCATAATCATTCTTCTCTACATCAAGAGTAGAATATTGTTCCTCATTTTGGTAGCCTTCTATAATTGCAACAAGCCTTCACTTACAGTCCCCCCTATTGGTTCTTTTGTGACACCAGGGTCCTTCTCTTATGCTTCCATTGTTTCTTTATATTGTGCCTCCCCTATTGGTTCTGGTGTGGTTGCAAGGTTATTTTTTTCTATGACGACAGAGTGAGTGTCCTCAGTTGGTTCAACGGGTTGATTAGACTCTACTAGTTCTTGTGTGATAGCAGGGTTAGTATCTTCTATTGGTTCAACGAGATGACTGACCTCTGTGACAATAGGGTGAGTGTCTTATGTTGGTTCTACAACAATAGATCTCATTGCTTAGTCAAGGTAGTCTAGCCTATCCACATTCCTTTCCTTTCTAAGATCATCTCCTAAGAACTTGAGAGATGTATGAAGCTTCATGTTCTTCTTCTCAAGAATCCACTGCTTCCTTAAAAGTGATATATACACAAACGAAAGCAAAGGGGTACTTATTGTTTTATCTTTCCTGAGTTTGGACAGCTCTGGGGCAGCAATGGATTCATTTTATTTCGGGGTTTCAGCTTCTCCATCATCCATGTAGAGCTCCATAATTGCAGCAATGCCCTCTCCTAGAGTTTTCCTTGTTGGTTCTTGTGTAGAATCAAGGCTTTCTTCCCTTATCTCTTCGTCAAGTGTGAGCTCAACAGAGCTTTGACCATCCCTCATCATATCATCGGCATAACATTCCCCTATTGGTTATGATGTGACAAGAGGCATATTTTCTTATGCTACAACTACTTCTTCATATTGTTCCTCCCTTGTTGGTTCTTGTGTAGCAACAAGGTTTTTTCTTTTGTGAGTTGCATCTCTAGAAGCATATATTTCCCTCTTCTTCTTGCGAGTAGGTGCATATGTTGGCCTTTTCTTTTTCCTTGAAATTCTTTTGGTTGCGGTTTTTATCCATGTTACCTCTATGTCTCTCTCATGGCTGCCTTCATCTCTTTGAGGAGTCACAAAAATACCTCTCAGGGGCTTCTTTTTCGGCGACTGCAATTTCAGTAGTTGCATCAATATCGACCTATAGAGCTATGAAAAACCATGGCCTCCAAAGTTGCAAAATTCATGGCCTCTAGAGCTGCAGTAGTTGGATCCTTTGGAGTTGCAGTGTCGTTGTATCGTAGTGGAGTTGTAGCCACTACGGTTCTTCTAGGTGAGGTTACAACTGTTGTTGGTGTTCTTGCCACCTCACTCCATGTATTGTCTGCCTTGTGCAATGCGTTCTCAACCAGAATTTTTATGACCTCATGACGTGAGAGGGATTCTCTAGGGTGGACATATTTATGTGCATGTGTGGCCATGGTCTATAGTGTCCTCCAAAGGAAAAATGGCATGTTAACTAGCCTACCATATCGTAGGTGGTATAGTAGGAGAATGTGTTGTCAGTATGTGTTCCCGTAGCAACCCTCACAGATGATGTATCGTTGAACTACCATGGAGATGCCTTTCCATGGACTCAATAATGAATTCCTATTGAATCGCATTCCTTTCTTGACCAAGGCTTCTCTTTGTTTGAGAAACTACTGAGGATTTCAGGATTCAACCTTCTTTGATGATGTCATCGCTTCCTTGTCTGAGGAATCCCAGTCACCTTGGCTATCACTTCCTTTTTCACCTATGCCACTATTCATTCCACTTCGTTCCTAATTTCTTTGAAATAGATGGAAAATTCAAGTGCGACACTGTCGTCATACCCTCATAGCCTATTTAAGTATTCCATCCAGCCTCCTTGTTGGAAAATTTCTCTGATATTCTCATATGCCTCCAGCAAGAGCATCTCTGCAGTTTATTTGTGGTTTAGTGAGCCACCCATTCTTCCTACTCAGAGCTCAAGAAAATTGTGGCTGAAAAATGGACTGAATGGTTCAGAGGGTGGGGATTTCAAATTATGGATTGGAATTATGGTGTGACATGCCGTAATTATGTCATGGGTTGGGATATTATGAGTGTGTGATGAGTGTTTAGCGATGTAATTAGGTAAATAATATGTCATTCAATGCCTACTCATTACACAACTAGGAAGACATACCTAATTTTGACTTACCATGCATGATCATGATGGCTCGTACCTTCATCTTGTTGGTGTATTAGCCCCACAGAACAACTAGGGTCTTTGTTGGTATCGAGAGTTATAGTAGCAGTCAAAGTTGTAGCACTAATGCTCCTGAGTTGCAGCAGTGTTCATAGTTGTAGAAATGTGCCAAGTTGTAACAACAATGTGCAAATTTGTAGCAATGTTCCAGAGTTGCGTCATTGTGCAAAGTTGTAGCAATAAAGCTCGGAGTTGTAGCAATGTGCCATAGTTGCAACAGTGTGCAAAGTTGCAACAACAAAGCTCAGAGTTGTAGCTATTTTCCATAGTTGCAGCAGCATTCCATACTTGCAAAAACAATTCTCTTGGAGTGGCAACATATGTTGGCTCAAAATTCATCTCGACATGGTGTCACAGTAGGAATAATATTTACTCGAATTATTTATTAGTACTTTAGTAGTGGATTTGCAGTGTCGATATTCATAGTTGCAACAACAGGGGTTGCAACAACAAGAGTTGTTGCAACAAGAATCACAAAAACAACATTCTCCTCCCCCTCATATCCTAAAAAGACTTTATTAGTAAAAACTTATGACTAGAAGGATCCTAACATAACCATCACGAACAAAAGATTATTTTAAAAGGCAACTAGAATTTTTACAAGTATTGTTAAGACTCCCTTCCTAAATGTCATTGGGAAACATACATCTAGATATTGTTAAGACTCCTCTTGATATTATTTCCAAGCTTTCTCTTTGACCTCTTCCCTCTTGAATGTGCTCTTCCTTTGACTCCATCAACCCTCTAAGACAAGGAAATGGTTTCATTGGTAAATGTGATAGATGCACTGATAAATGTGATAAATGCTCCTTTGAAATTGCTCTCTTTAATTTTGAATTGTTCATGTTCTAAGCAAGCCATTGAGGATAAAACACCATGACATTTCATTGATTTTCATGTTTTTTTAACTAAATGATTTCTACAGCCATCAGGGTTGCATAAACTTTGTTGATAACTCTCTAATTTGTCACCTTTTAACCATGGAAAATGATGATTGGATATGAAAGTGCTAGTTAAAGGCTATCTTTTGGGATTTTTGTGTGTTGATTTCCAAGGTTAAAATTTATTGTTGTTACAATTTATCATTTCTGGTTTATACCCTCGTTTATTGTAGGTTTTATAACAACAATATTTTCTTACTTGTCAAGTAGTGGTTAAGGGTGCTAAAAGTGAAGTTAGTACCTAGAAATCATTGGTATTATCATTGGTTTGTCTAACATTGCTTTGTAGGTGATTTATCTTCTACTAAAGATTATTCAACATCCTCTTCCTAGCCCTACCTTTACCTATTTCGTGAACTTATTGGGAATCCTTGAACCTTCACCCTTTAAATCCTTTGTTTCCACTAGGGCCACTGAGAAGCCTCCCTTGTGGTGGATTCTTCCATCACTCGAACGAGGGGAGTGTTTATTTGAGTTAATAGTGGGTAAATACTCCTATTTGTGTCTCCCTTATGTCATTTGTGAAGGCTTTTCGAAATCAACAAATTGTGCGATAACATTTTTGTTGCCATTGCCGCGGAAGATTCAAAATACTTTCCAAACCCAAAATGACATTTTGAAAGCCTTCTCCAAAGCCTTTATCTATAGCTTTCCTAGTGACTTTGGTGAGGAAAGTCACCCTCATATATTTTTATGAAACTTACATAAATTTCATCTGGTGGCTCCACATCCTAAGAACCCAAGTATTAAATGCACTCTCCTGAGAGTCGATAAAAGGTTCAACTCTTCTCACATTTATCAATGAAGGCCTCCTCATAATTAATCCATTGTTAAAACCTTGTTCAAAGGAATCCTTCCACTCTCCCCAATGGCTACAAAATATTATACCATTATTGTATATAATCCATTAAGAATGAACCATTTTCAAGGGTATACCCATGACATGCCTAAGGAGTTTGGTAAATGTTTTCCTAAAGTTTTCTAGGAATAATTTCATCACCTCCAAAGAACATATAGATGCCTTTTACCAATCCCTAGGTGAAAACCCTATGGGCCTTGATGAAGAATATGTTTCTATGAAATTATTTTCTTCCTCTTTTGCAAAAGATGCTAGAAAGTGGTTCAACAATTTTCCTAACAGGGGAATTTAATCTTTTGATTCCTTGGTTGAAGCATTATTGAAGAGATGGGGAACCAAAAGAGATAGTGGGATGTTAAAGATCCAACTCAATCAAATAAATAAGAAATAAAATGAGATAGTGAAAGAATTTGATGCCATATTTGACAATTTTCTTAAACAAATTTCTAAAGAATTAGCTCCAACATAAGCAACAATCCTTCTTCCATACATCAATTCCTTTGAAGGAAAATTTGGATTTATATTAAAGAAATAGATGGATGAAAATTTGACCAAGGAAAGGGAATATTCAACAAGAATTGAAGAGAACCTATTGAGCTCCAAGATTGATCCTTTTCAGTTTTCTTGGGCCAAGATAGAACCAAAAAAAAATACACAAGCTAGTGCCATGCATGTGCAAGATCCAATCATTCTTTTGTCTTAGAAGATGGATTAGTTGAGTGCCCATATTTTTTAGAATCAAAATCAAATTATGAACAGGGAAAGAGCCCAGCAACAGAATGTTTCTAGACTGCATTTCAATAGGCCGCAGATGGGGAACATGGGTTGGATACCAAGATCACATGAATAAACAAAGGCTTTGAATACTCGGGCACCTACTGAGATGTTTAACTTGGAAGGGGTACCCTAGTGTTTACCTTGTGATGAACCTCACTGGGAGGTTGATTGTACAAAACAAATAGAAGAAGAGAATCATGATTATATTGACTTCATGAACTTCATCGATATATCCTATATAGTTGGATCTGAAGAGTGTTACAACATTACAAAAGAGAAATTTAAAGAAAGTAGGAAACAAACAACTAGACATGCTAGACTTGGTATCTTGAACCAAATGGAAGAAAAAACCAAAGAAATGATTAGGAAGAGATAGTTCTTGACATACTCCAAGAAGAAAAACACTCCAGAGACGTCAATTACAGGTCCAAAAGTAGTGTCTCCCCCTCCTCTTCCGCGGAAATATAATGCTCCATGTTCGCCACCCATGAAAAAGAAGGATGATACCAAGTTGAACATTGATGTGCCAAACATGGTTTGGAAGATGAAAATGTTTGTCCATGTGACTGAAATGTGCAATATCTCCTTTGTGAGAGAAGAAGTCATGAATGCCTTGAAGTTATAGGATGAATCCAAGGATGATGTTCTGGTGATATTACATACCATGGACCATGGAACAAGAGGGATGACAACCCACCCTTTTTTGTCTCGTTGAGCATCAATGGTTTGTGGCTAAACAACTGCATGATTGATTCATCAGATTCGGAAAATGTGATGCCTTTGAAGGATATGAAACAATTGGGTTTGGAAGTAACAAGGCCTTACAAAACTGTATGTGGTATTGTTCAAAGACAATCAAAGTATATGGACTTATCATAGACCTAGAGGTATATTTGGTTGCATACCTCAACATTAATATCAAGATGGATGTGATAGTGATTAATGTACCAGATGCATGGGAGATTATATTGTATAGAAAGTAGGCCACTACTTTGGGGGGTTATCTCAATATGGACCTTACTCATGCATGCATCCCAATGAGAGATGGAACTTTCAATGATTTATATAGTCAACCATTTATGAAGATGCATGTGCAAGTACTTGATAGCCTATATTTTTAGAGTGATAATGAGTTTGACATACCCTTTCAACTGACAAAACCTCATCATAATAGTCTTGATCCATGTCAATATTTGGTAGCCTTACCATTTTCTTAGGAGGATAGTATTGATTGGGATTGTAACATACCCAACCACCCACAGGTCGGGGCATGCTACCTTCAAGCCCACCCTTGGACTTATTTATCTTACAGATACCTTTTAAAACTTAAGGATGCATAAAAGAAAACAATTTAACGACATGCACAACAATATCTAGCAAGCATGCATAGTCTAAATATTCAATTAAACAATCATTAAATATACACAGCGGAAATACATTCATATACATGTAAATGATACCATAACAGAGAGCACTTATATTTATGAAAGATGACACCAACTGGATGCAGACCAAGGACGTTCCACCCAATGGTAGACACTATTGTTCCAAATCTCAACAACAATGTCACCCCCGAGCCAGGGTTATGAATCCACAAGGACGGTTCCAGAGTGTTACTTGGCTTCCCAAACCAGTCATCACCCAAGCACTCATAGGATTCCCAGCTCTCACAGCAATCCAAGTACCCATCTCTCTTCTACCCAGTTTGCACCACCCGAGAGAACAAACCTCCACCCTTCTCTGCCACACAGTCCCTCAGGCATTCCTTCTCCTTATTCGGGCTCCAGGGCAACTGGTCAAGAATCTCAATGCTAGAACTATTAGGACTCACAGTTGTGAGAAATGCTGGACACAGGCCAACGCATCACAGACATGTGACATCAGGTCATGGATGGATCACACCAATGACCACTACAACCAACTATCATGTGGCTAACCTTCAACAATGTGGTTCCCTTTCCCAATCCAAGACGTGGATGGTGAATCGATATATGAATGGGTAAGTGGGTGCATGTAGGTGCGTGCATGAAAGTGTGTGAGGGAAGAATGGTGTGAATGCAGAAGTGAAGGAGTGAACGAGCCAATGACCAAACCCCCCATCAGACCAGAGGCGGGTTTAAGTAACTTCGTGGGGAAATCAAGAACCTCATGAACTTCCCCAAGAATCTCACGTAACCAATCCCCTCCCTTAGACAAAAAGGGGTAATTATAATAGGAATAAACACTTAGCCTCTCAAGCCCCCTCTCTTGTGGAATCATAGCCCCCTATAACTCTAGTCCTTGTCCATCTAGCAACCAGTCGTGTATTTATTATTAATAATGATAAAAACATTACATGTCTTGGGCACACTAGCCTTTTAATAATTGTTTGGGCACTCTGGCCTCTCAGCATTGTAATAATACATTATTTAAAATGGAGGTTCAAAACCTGGGGTGTTACATCCCCTCCTCCTTATTTTGACACTATCCTCAATGCATATACAAAAATAGAGATCAAAATCTCAAATTTATTCAAAAAGATGCAGGTACTCTGCCTGCATGGCATCTTCATGCTCCCAGGTAGCATATTCAGGACCGTAGCAGGTCCACTTAACTTTTACCAGCTCTATAACTCGATTTCAGAGCATTTTGAATTTTTTGTCCAATACCCACACTGGCTGAACCTAAAAATCTCCCTCTGTCTCTACCTGAATCAGATGCCAATCAATAACATGGTTAGGATCATGTACATATTTCTTTAGTAAAGAGACATGAAATACATTATGCACATTCATGGAAGCAGGCAATGCAAGCATGATTGCAACTGGCCCTATTCTGTCTAATATTTCAAATGGACCACATAATCTGGTTGCCAGCTTCGTACAACTACCCAATTTCAAAGATCTTTTCTTAGGCTTCACTTTCAAAAGTACATGCTCCCCTAATTTAAACTCTCTAGCTGTCATGTTCTTATCTACATAAACTTTTTGTCTATCCTGAGCTACCTTTAAATTCTTCTTGATCTTGACCACCTGGTCTTCCATTGATCCGGATTATTTTCGGCACGAAATGAGAGCGGAGATATAATAAAGAAATGCATAGAGATATCGCAGATATTCAATAATATAACAAAAATGTATCAGATATGCAACCGTAAACACATATATACAGTAATACACGATTTCTATTAATCAGAGAAATGTACAGAACTGTAAAAATACAGAGTGAAAGACTCGCTAGAATGGTGGCAGCTTATCTCTGAGAAGAGATGTGACGGCTACTCGCATTCGCAAGAAGATGATTACAATGAAGCTCTAAAGGCCCTTTTTACAATAAACGGGAATGTCAAAAGTCCTAGACATCCAAAAACCTAACCTTGGGAGATGAAGTGCCAAAAGTCATGTGGGCCCCGTTTGGGTAAGTTGGTGCATCAACTTCCCGGGGTCGTAACTTTTGCACACGATCTCCGTTTTAGGCATATGATAACTTGTTGGAAAGATCTATCCGAGGCCTACAATGCTAGAGACAAAATAGAATCAGTAGATGTTTATTTGTGAGAGAAACATACCCACAAAAACATCGTTTAGGGCCTCAAAATGGCCCCGGAAGTTCAGGACCCGAAAAAACTGCTAAAAATAGTAAATTACCAAAATTGCCAGAAACATATTTTGGGCCAGTTGGAGAAGGTGGGTGGCCACCGATATCCACCTGGATCATCCATGTCCTTGAGCAACTCTGGCCCAAGTACCACTCTATCCACTGGGTTTTCCCAGCTTACTAAAGTATCACATTTCCTACCATACAAGGCTTCTAATGGGATCATTCTCAATGAATCTTGATACCCATTATTATATGCAAATTCAACCAAGTGTAAGTAGTCTTCCCACTTAGATGGCTTATCCATCACATACATTCTCAGCATGTCTTCAATTATTTGACTGACTCTCTCTATTTTCCCATCTATCTTGGGATGATATATTGTGCTAAAGTTTAGATTTGTGCTAAATCCTTTAAACAATTCCCTCCAGAAATTAGAGGTAAACTTTGTATCTCTATCCGGGACAATTGTCCTAGGTATCCCATGCAACCTAGCGATTTCCTTCATGAAAATTTCTGCAATATTAGTCATTGTATGTGTTGTCTTCACATAAACAACATGAGCAA
Source organism: Picea engelmannii (assembly GCA_009831015.1). Lineage (NCBI taxonomy): Eukaryota > Viridiplantae > Streptophyta > Pinopsida > Pinales > Pinaceae > Picea > Picea engelmannii. The sequence continues at coordinate 34,929 of ML796773.1, read as the reverse complement.
CCTTTGTTAATTTGTCAACCACCACCATGATTGAATCATGTTGCTTATTCGTTCTGGGTAATCCTGTGATGGAATCCATGGTGATTACTTCCCATTTATTCTCTGGGATTGGAAATGGTTGTAGCAAGGTCATTGGGTGCCTATGCTTAGCCTTTACCTTCTGACATTCCATACATCGAGCGATGTAATCAGAAACATCCTTATTCATTCCTGACCAAAAGAACTAGCTTCTTACTATTGGAATTGTTTTCTGGTAACTGGGATGTCCAACATAAGGAACATCATGCATTTCCTTCAGTACCAAATTCCTCAGTTCTCCAGAACTAGGAACATAGATTATATTTTTATGCATGAGTAGTTCGTCTTCCTTTATCTCATACGCCTTTATTTTATGTTGTACATCTCCTTGCTGTAAGTTTTCCTTTACCTGTAGGTAATGTTGGTCTGTAACAAGACCATCCAAAATTCTTCTCTTCAAGCCTGAATAACGCATACTAACAGCACTAGCATGCATGAGATGCACTCTTCTACTAAGTGCATCAACAACTTTATTCTCCTTTCCCTTGATATGCTTGATATCAAAGTCATATTCACTTAAAAATTCTAGCCATCTTATTTTCCCGACATTCAAGGTTGGTTGTTCAAAAAGATACTTTAGGCCAATGTGGTCTATCCTTAATTCAAATTTCTTCCCCATGAGATAATGCCTCCACATCCTCAAGGCGTGAACAATGGCAGCAAGTTCCAATTCGTGGGTGGCATAGTTCCTCTCATGTTCCTTAAGATTTCTGGACTCATATCCAATGACATGTCCATTTTGCGTGACGACTCCCCCAATTCCTTCCTTACATGCATCTGTACATACCACAAAAATTTTGTTTGGGTCAACAATCTTTAACACATGTGCACTAGTAAGTAATTCCTTCAACAGATTAAAATTATTTTCACACTTGAGTGTCCATTCAAATTTAGTTCCCTTCTTTTGCAAAGAAGTGATGGGATGAGAAATCTTAGAGAACCCTACTATGAACCTTATGTAGTAACCATCTAATCCCATAAAAGATCTGACATCTGACACATTTCTGGGTGTTGGCCATCCTCTAATGGCCTCGATATTCTCTGGATCTACTGCTATGCCCTGCTCTGAAATAATGTGTCCCAAGTAATGGATCTGCTTTTGATAAAAAGAACACTTACTCAACTTGGCATACAAATGATGTTCTCTCAGTACTTGCAATACTAGTCTTAAGTGATGTTCATGCTCCTCTTCATACTTAGAATAGATAAGTATGTCATCCAAGAATACTATGACAAACTTATCCAAATAATTTCTAAATATGCCATTCACTAAGCACATGAAGACAGCTGGTGCATTGGTCAGTCCAAATGGCACCACTAAAAATTCATAATGCCCATACCTGGTCCTAAAGGTTGTCTTATGAATGTCTTCTTCCTTGATTCTTACCTGATGGTATCCTGCCCTCAAGTCAATCTTTGAGAATATCTTTGCTCCTCTTAGCTGGTTAAAGAGGTCATCAATTCGTGGTAATGGATACTTGTTCTTTATAGTGTACTTGTTCAGCTATCATAAGTCAATACACAACCTCAAGGTTCCATCCTTCTTTTTGACAAAAAGTACTGGTGCTCCCCAAGGTGAAACACTTGGACGTATGCACCCTTTCTTTAACAATTCCTCCAACTATATTTGTAATTCTTTTAACTCTGGTGTGCTCATTCTATAAGGTGTTTTTGACACTGGGGCAGCTCCTGGCACTAAATCAATTGAGAAATCTATCTCCCTTCTTGGTGGCAACCTGGGTATTTCTTGGAATACATCTTCAAATTCCTGTAGTACCGAGAAATCTTCGAGGCTTTGTATTATCTGGCTCTTCCACATGAGCCACATACAATTGACATCCCTTCCTAAAACATCTTTTTAGCTATAAGGCTGAAATCTCCCTTATAGAGATGGGTCTTGGAATTCCTTTCACAATGCTCTGTTTTCCATTTCCATCAAGACAGGTAAATATCTTGTTATGACAATCTAGGACAACATGATGCTTGTCCAACCAATCCATTCCAATCAAAATATCATAAGACCCCAATGGTATGATATTTATATCAATAATAGTATTCACACCATTAAGACTTATGGAACAACTTTTGACCATATCATGGATTCTTCTTTTGGTTTCGGTGGCTAACTGAACCAAACTTGCTTTTCCATGTTTACTTTTATCCAAATGTAATCTATCCACTATCTTAGGATCAATGTAACAATGACTTGCTCCTGAATCAATCAAAATAGAAACACGTTGATTTATGATATTACCTTCCACCTCGATCATATTGGACTGGTACTCTGCTTGTCGATCATCTAAATCTACATAGATCATTCCCATATCTTCGACTGTTGTAGCCTCTTGGATGTTGTGCATAATATTCACTCTATCCTTTCTGTGTGGGCAATCCTTGTACAGGTGATATTCCTTGCATCCCCAACATTGGATTGGTGGTCTTCCCCCTTTTCCCAAGGAATCTTCTTTCTTGAAATCCCCCTTAGCATATTGATCTTGATGATTTCTATGAGGATCATTCCTATTGAAGGGAGTTTTTAATCCTTTCCTCCTCTGATCCAAATTCACATTCTTCTTGTCCTTCCAATATTTCTGCAGGGATTCTCTTCCTTGGCCTTGCTCATACAGGTATTTAGCCTTCCTGATAGCTTCAGTCAAGGTCTTGGGTTCATCATATTTGATATTTTCCTTATAAAAGGTTGGCAGTCCACTTAGAAATATCTGCATTTTCACTTTCTCATCACCAATGAACCTGATATACTTTAGCAATCCCAATAAATTCTTCTCGTACTATGCCATAGTCATGCTTCCCAACCCGAGTTCAAAGAAATCCTGCATTTTCTTGTCATAGAAATGATTTGATAGGTACTCCTTCTGGAATTACCTCTTGAACTGCTTCTAAGTGATCCTACTTTCATTAACATGTTCCACTTGCTTCAGATAGTCCCACCACATTGCAGCTTTCCCGTGTAAATGGTAGGTGGAAATCCTGGCTTCCAGGTTGGACGAATAGTTATGCAACTAAAAATACCTCCTGAGTCCAAGCAACCATGCTTCGACATTATCTTCCCTTTCTCTTTCACCATCGAAGGAAGGTGGCTTGAGATTCCTCAACTCTCCTTGCAAACTATCTATCTCTTGTTTCCTTATTTGGTGTCTGACAAGAGACACCTATGGACTTCTTACGGGATCTTTCGATGCATAAAAAATTATTTCTGAGTAAGGAGGTGAGTGGTGTCCATGAGCTCTGTTATCACTTCTAGAATAACCAACTTTTCCACGATCATCCCTTCTTTCATTACACCTGCCTTCTTCCTCTTGTCTTGAGTTTGATCCCTTCTTCGTTTGTCTCTGCAACTGATTTAAGCTCTGCAACACTTGAGCATTTATCTAACTTTTCTCTCTCATTAGTCTCTCATTGTCTTCTTTGTATCTCTGCACTTCCATCTTCAGGCTTCTTACCATTTCTATTAACGTTTCATTCTCTCCTTTTCCCTTGCGTCCATTGGACTCTGTCTCTGCATTACCAACTCTGGTATTCTGGCCTTCGGCCTCCTTATCATGACTAGAGGCTCCCTCGCCTTCTTCCATTTCCTCAATATGCATCCCGAGTTGATGTTCTTAATCCCCTTAATTCTACAAAATGTACAAGCGGCCATTTTGTTAGAATTATGCATACGATAAACAAAATTGCCAAATCATGCTACATGTCTCTTTCTTCTTTCTTTTTTTTTCATGGAGATCACATCCCCATTCTCCGAAAATAATAGTGTCCTATTATCCTTGGTCGACACAGAACTCATCCTGCACAGGTGCTTCCTTCAAACCACCTTCCCAGGTGACCATGACTAGAAACCGTGCCTAAATCCTTCCTTAGCACCTTTTTGCCTTGAAGACAACAAATTCGGCCCTTATCCCTCCTTCCCTCAGCTCCCAATTCCACATATGACCATGGCCATGACCCTGCGCTTATCTGAAAAAGAACTTGTCCAGAGCTTTGGGACTTTGGAAATTTCAGCCAGGACTGGATCAACAATCCTTGTCCTCTTTCACGATCAAGGATCGAGATCCACTTCAGGACTCCACGCTTCAGGAGTCTCAACTTTCCTCGCTTGCCTCCTCCCGGAATGCTTTTACCCAAAGTTCATGATCTGTCGACGGGTGTCCTCCCACAGATCAATGACTGTGAATCGCCTCGGCTCTTCGAGCTTCAGAAGTTTCAAACCTTCCTCCTGCACTTTCTACCAGAGTGCTTTTACCTGAAATCGACGATCCTTTGACATGTGTCTTCTGGAATCAACGGTCGATACGTACTCTAGCCTTCAGCCTTAGGGATTTTTCGACCCAACGCAGCCTATCACATATTTCCCCTCCGGAGTGCCCAGTCTCAGAACTGCACGATCTGTCGCCACATGGTGAAATAATGGAAGCTAACACGTGGCCCAATCAGGTGGGTGACACGTGTCACATTCTAACTGACTTTTCAATACTCAAAATGCTCAAAACTTACTGACACATGGCACACATTCCATGTTTCCACGTCATCCCAGGTGACGTCCGCAAGCCACATCACTTCAGAAATTTTGGGGTCCACATCACCTACTGGTGACCTCATCGTGCCCCGTCACTTTGGCTCTTCGGGCTTCGAGACTTCGGGAGTTTCCATGCTAGCACACTTCCAATTCTCCCGAACTCTGCATTCTCGAACTGGCCAATCTATCGCCATGTGTTCTCCTGGATCGAATGACTAAGATTCACTTCGGGTATTCACCCGGAGTCCACGGATTTGCACCATGTGTCCTCCTTAATCTGATGGTTGAGGCTTACTTCGGGTCTTCAGACTTCAGAAATATCAAATTTCAAAACTTATCTAGCCCCACTGGATTCTATCTGAAGCCTCGGATCTAGTGACGTGTGGCTCTCGACAGATCAATGGTTGATATCCTCTCAGATGATCGTACAATCAAGATTTACTTTGGCTCTCCAACTATCCAGGCTTCGGGAGTCTCAAATATCAATTGAAAACCTCTCGAACAAATTCCTTCAGAGTTACTAACTTTCTGACATGTAACATCTTGGCGATCGACGGTCATGATCTACTTCGGATGATTCAACAGTCGACATTTACTTGAGGCCTCTGACTCTCCGGGCTTCGGGAGTTTCAACTCTCAACTTCTCCTTGCTCGCTCGTTCCTGGAGTTCTTTCACCCGGAGCACACGATCGATTGACACGTGTCCTCCTATGGATCGACGATCCCTGGCTACTTCGGCTATTCGGAGTTTCGATGTTCAAGCCCTAACCTATCGCATCACTGCATGACTTTCAATTTGTGGGGGCATGTATCGACAGTTTGGAGTAACCCTCTTTTCACCCCGCAATTCTCATGATGCTGACACGTAACCCCTTGGGGAAACCGTGGTTTGGATTGCGGGACCGCCTTGAGAAATTATCTCACGTGCCACTTGGTTCCCTGCAATGCCTCATGTCCATTGATCTCCCTCTCCCATGGGATATGACGATTGTGACCTTAACCCTTTCTTCCTTTTCATTGGATGACCCATGTTCGCCTGTCCTCTGATCCAATGATCCTGGATCTCTCCTGATCCTACAGTGGCGATCACTCTCAAATTCGAAGGGGACAGTCACGATCCTTCGAACCCCTTACACGTGTCTCTGACATTCTATCTCCCACGTAGATTCTGCAATGCCATTCCTCCTGAGCTTTTCAACTCCACTGTCAGAATTCGATCTCGACCCCGAAACTCTGACCAATAGACCCAGCCCATACCGACCCAGTGTTTCAACTAGAAGCTCCGATACCAAACTGTAACATACCTAGCCACCCACAGGTCGGGGCATGCTACCTTCAAGCCCGCCCTTGGACTTCTTTCTCTTACAGATACCTTTTAAAATTTAAGGATGCATAAAAGAAAAGACTTTAACAACATGCACAACAATATCCAGCAAACATGCATAGTCTAAATATTCAATTAAATGATAATTAAATATACACAGTGGAAATACATTCGTATACATGTAAATGATACCATAACAGAGAGAACTTATCTTTATGAAAGATGACACAAATTGGTCGTAGATCAAGGATGTTCCACCCAACTTTATACATTAGTGTTCCAAATCTCAACAACAACGTCACCCCCGAGCTAGGGCTATGAATCCACAAGGACAATTTTAGAGTGTTACTTAGCTTCCCCAACCAGTCAGCACCAAAGATCTCACAGACTTCCCAGCTCTCATAGCAATCCAAGTACCCAAATCTCTTCTACCCAGCTTGCACCACCCGAGAGAACGGACCTCCACCCTTCTCTGCCATGTAGTCCCTCATGCATTCCTTCTCCTTATTCGGGCTCCAGCGCAACTGGTCCAAAATCTCAATGTTGGAGCTATCAGGACTCGCAGCTGTGGGAAACGTTGGACATAGGACAACACATCTTAGACATGCGGCCTTAGGTTATAGATAGATCACACCTACGACGACTAAAACCAAATATCCCATGGCTAACATTCAACAATTTGGTTTCCTTTCCCAAGCCAAGACACGAATGACAGATGGATCAATGAACGGTTAAGTGGGTGCATGGAGGCACGTGCATGAAAGTGCGTGAGGGATAGAATGGTGTGAATGTATAAGTGAAGGAAAGAACAATCCAACGATCAACCCCCCCATTAGACCAGAGGTGGGTTTAAGTAACTTCGTGGGGAAATCAAGAACATCATGGGCTTCCCCAAGAAGCTCACGTAATTGATCCCCTCCCTTAGACAAAAAGGGGTAATTAGAATAGGAATAAACACTTAGCCCCTCAAGTCCCCTCTCTTGTGGAATCATAACCCCCTATAACTCTAGTCCTTCTCCATCTAGCAACCAACCGTGTATTTATTATTAATAATGATAAAAACATTACATGTCTTGGGCACACTGGCCTTTTAATAATTGTTTGGGCACTCTGGCCTCTCAACATTGTAACAATACATTATTTAAAATGGGGGTTCAAAACCTGGGGTTTTACAGGGATGATTTGTTTCCAAAGACTGACCAATATGAAGAGAAACTTTGAATATACAAAAGTAAGGAACCCGTATCTTTATAGATCCTTAAGAAGAATGAATATGCAAGCACTCATCCATGCAAAGAAGAGATTGAAGTTTCCACCAATGCACCCCTCCCTCCCCAACCATATATTGACTACATACCATGTATGGAGTTTCATGAGGGAATCCTTACACTAATGTGCGACAAAAGGAAAGGAGAGCCTGATTATAGCAAGCAGTGTGAAGTGTTGTGGCTCGGTCCTTACATGGTCAAGAAGAAATCAGGATCAAACTCATACTATCTAGCCATGATGAATTAGAGGAAGATGCCATTGTCGATTGATGGGTCTCTCCTCCGACCCTACATCAATGGGACCTAACTTGTAGAGGCTTCGCAACTCAGGTAAGTAGGTAGGTCATTTTCATTTTGCATTGCATTTGTACATACTTGCATTTCATTTCATGCTAGTGTAGTTGCATCTTGTTTTACATGCACGCATATGTTTGCATTATCATATTGTTTTGACATGCATCATGCTTTTTTCTCCATGCACACATGTAGTTTTATATTCATATTGATTATAAAAAAAGGTTGAATTTTTTTTCTAACTTTCTTTCTTTAGTTGTATGGATTTTTTCTATCTAAATAAAGGGGTGAGTTACACCACCTGATGTGTACTTGGTATGCATTGACTTGGTTTTAGTTAGATATCTATGTAGGAATAGGTTGTACTAGAAATGTTGAGGTTCTCATGTTCTCTATGGAAAGCACATGTCCCCATGTAGGAGTCAAATGTTACCCCCCCACATCTAGGGGTAACTAAGGAGATCAAGTCTCGAGGCCTACAGGTAGAAGACATGGAGTGTCGAGAGATGAATGACCAGCATAGCCCATACAACCCCTCCCCTTCACCACATTTCACCATAATTTATGTAGTAGAGCAATGTCCACCACATCAGTATGGTCCACGTGAAGGTTGAGGCTATTTCTTTATGAGGTAACTAGTCAATTTTCATGGTTAGTGTCATTTTAATATTTGAGGCATTTGAATGAGTTTCAAAGGATTCTTTCTAATTATCTAATGTTTTCTTGGAAGTTATACTTTTTTCCTCATTTCACCTTGGTGGTTATCCTAGTGTCCTAGTAGGTGTTGTCACTCCTGGGGGAAATGGGTGTTACTAGGGGGTCTTCTTGAAGAGCCATCATACCATTCTCGACCATACTTACCACTTTCCATTATGTTTCCCTTCAGTTTCCTCATATTTTGGTTCTTTGGGTGACATGTACCTCAAAAACGCTTGTACCTCATTATCTTATGGGAAGAAGGGGATAAAGGCCCATAGGGATTGTTGATGACATTAAATAAATAAAGTTAAGAGAAATTGTGATTGAAATGCAATGGAGGGGGTAAAGGGTAAATAAAATCTAATCCATACTTGAGCTCTACCGCCCATTTGATGTCGCCCCTAAGTCTTGAGTGCGAATAAACACCTCTCCTATAAATAAGGACATCAAAATACCCCACCATAAATAAAAATCAAGGAATTCTATGCTTGAAATCTTTTTAAGGGGAATTGCAAGTAATAATAAAGAAAAAGGCATAAAAGGGGGCTTGGAAAAAGGAATTGTCGGGGAAACGGTAACTCAAAATGTCACACACTCTTTACAAAGGCACCCATGGAAATGATACCATGCAATACCTTGTATGTCAATTCCCCCATGCCCAAAAGTTTTTCCTATAAACCACCTCACATTCATTACATGGATTAGATAGGGTCCAATTGGGAAACATCCCTCTATTTGGGTCCCAACGCACTCAATAGCTTGCCTTGATAACCCTCCCATACCTAAATTTGGAAAATTGTATAAAGTCTTTGAGCATTTGTGAAATATGAAAGAGGGGATCTAATGTTGCTTGTTTCAGTGGATCTTGTATTAAATATGATTTACTTGCCATGCTTCTATGACTAATGGACCCTTGGAGGGTGTAGTGGCTTGTCCTTGTAGGACCTTATTGATTACATCATTCATGGAGATTTTATGTCACTTTGGGTCTTCATAGGGGAAAATATCCCATAGGATGGACATTGTGCCCAACATGTTGGAGTGTTTGGATGATGAGTGTTTCACTTTAGGATGATGCCATACCTCGTGAGAGAGGTTCTACTTGATGGATCATACATGACGTCATCCCCCATTTCTTGGACATTTCTCATTTGGATCATGATGTCATGCTTTTAGGGCTTGACATGACATGTGGGTGCACTTGGTGATGTTGTGGCATGAGGGTGGTGCATTACCCCACTCTATTTGGTTGAGTATTTGACAATGGGGATGACTTGGCAGCATGAGGATGAGGATGACCTAGACTTTGGAGGATTTCTCACCTTACGTTCACCCTTTGAGGAGATGTTGGAGGATTTATTATTGTTATTTTAGATGTTATTGGTCATTTTGGGGGTCGACTTAGACCTATCCACCTTGTAAACTTAATTTTAGACCCTTATTTTATGGAATTAGTGAGAAAAACAATTTGGGTTTCCTCTATAAAGAGGCAAATCGTTTTTCATTTTAGATCATAACTCATTTTCATCACTGAACATGGTTTCTCCTCTCTCTTGAGGAGTTCACTCCACTTCTTTTCTTCTTGTGCATTTTTGGAAAAGGAGGTGTGATTAGGCTTGGGAGGCTATTTCTTGGCTTGAGGAAGCATTTTTGTGGATTGGAAGGTTTTTTTATAGGGTTTATGTGCAATATGTCTTGGTTGTAAGTGGATTATATCCCTTTTTCTTGGATATTTTGCATGTTATTTTCAAGTTTATCATTAAAACCCTAAACCCTTTTTCCCTTTGATGCTTTTCAAAGAGACTAGGTTAAAGATTATTAAGACTCCTTTAAACCTAGCTCTTTGTAGGACAACCCCCATTAATATTGTTAAGAATCCTTCAAGGAATCATCCAATTTTGCTTGAGATCTTACAAGAGCTTATTTTGAAAGGAAACTAGAATTTTTACAAAGATTGTTAAGACTCCCTTGCTAAACGTCCCAGGGCAACATAAATCTAGAGATTGTTAAGACTCCTCTAGATCTTGTTCCCAAGATTTCTCTTTGACCTTTTCCCCATTGAATGTTTTTTTCCTTTGACTCCATCAACCCTCTAAGGCAAGGAACTGGTTGTATTGGTAAACATGATACATGCATTGAGAAATGTGATAAATGCTCTTTTGAAATCACTCTCTTTAATTTTGAATTGTTCATGTTCTAAGCAAGCCATTGATGCTAAAAGACTGTGAAGTTTCATTGATTTGCTAGTTGTTGTAACTAGATAATTGCTACAACCATTAGGGATGCATAAATTTTGTTGATAACTCTCTAATTTTTCACCTTTTAAATGTGGAAAAGTTGAAGCGATGATTGGATATGAAAGTGCTAGTTAAAGGCTATCTTTTGGGATTTTTATGTGTTGATTTCCATGGTTAAAATTTGATGTTTTTACAAATTATCATTTCTAGTTTATACCATACTTTACTGCATATTTTATAACACAAAGGTTTTCTTACTTTTCAAGTAGTGGTTTGGGGTGCAAAAAGTGAAGTCAAGACGTATAAATCATTGATTTTATCATAGGTTTGTCTAACATTTCTTTTCAGGTAATTTCTTGTCTACTAAAGATCATTCAACATCCTCTTCCTATCCCTACCTTGACCTCTTTTCTAACCTTGCGAAGAATCCTTGAGAATTCTCCCTTTAAAACACTTGTTTCCCCTAGGGTCACTAGGAAGCCTCCCTTTTCCTGGATTATTCCATCACTAAAACAAGGGAAGTGTTTATCTAAGGTGACAGTGGGTAAATACTCCTATTTGTGTTTCCCTTGTGTCACTTGTGAAGATTTTTCATAAGAGATAGATTGTGCAATAACAAATCCATTTATATATTATTCTCTTTCAAGTGCTTATAGAATAATTGAAAGTAATGTGGTACATAAGCTAAGTCATGGCACCTATTGTCATTTATGAAGAACTGACACTCCTTCAATATACCTTTTTTTCTTTATTTCTACTTGGTGCATGCATCTATATGATATGGACCATTACACTGACTTTCTTTGACTGTAATATTGGATTTGAATTTCATTTTGCGACTAAAGAGCGTAGTTTTCAACAACATCAACCACTTATAGCATAGTACCAATATGAAAGGTATCTTTTCATATTTTAAATTTCTCATCTTATCGTCTGCCACATGGACATGCTAAACATGTTATTGTTTCTTTTCAAAGAAATCCTTGATGAAGTAATAGATTTATACCTTGTGGAACAACAATAAAGACATATAAGTTCACTATTGCAATAATCAATCTAAAAGAAAATATATCATTTTAAGTACACATTACTGACCTAGTATGACACCAATTATATATTTTTTCTTCCATGACCTATCCCTATATCATACATGAAATTTTGAATATTTTCATGTTAACCTCCCGCCTCTTGAATTTATACTCATTTCTCACATGTATGGACTTGCTTAGTAATGACATTCCACTGCACCTAGGGCATGTCCCATCTAAGCAAAATTTTTAATAATATGTTTATATGTCTAGTTGTATGCACATGATGCTATGAATAAATTATCTATATGATTTCGAGGGTATTATCATTGAGCATTCCTATAGACATATGCTATGTAAAACATGATGAATTCATGTGTGCGCGTGTGTGTTTGTGTGTGACAATAATAATTGTATTCAATGTGGTATCTACAACAACAAGTATTACATATTGTGTTTATTCTTGCATACCAAGTCTTGCATTTATCAAAAGATATTTGGCCCAAGTTCAGTCCATTATTCTCATTCTTGAATCTCTCATGTAGTTCTATTTGTGTCATGTCAAGAAAGTGTTTAATGTGGGGTTCATGGTCCCTATAACCATTCTCATTTTTATTACATCCTTCTATTTGGAAGAAGGGATAGTGTTCTTAGGCCAAAAACTCTACACTAATCCCTTAACTCCTCGAGTTAACTTCATGTCAAAATGAGGCAACCTACCAATGAAGGCCCACAAATATGTTTGGTCTTCTTTGTCAAGACTATCTTCTTTAATAGAATACTTTTGAAGGGATTTGACATTGCATTTAATGAGATGGGATGTTTGTTTGAGCAAACAATATTTCCTTGTGATCTTGCTAAACAATTGATAGTGACAATACACATTGAGCTACGTTATGATATTTTGAATTATTTTTCTTATCAATTGTATGAAAAGAATCCAAAAGGATTCTAACAATATGATTACTTGTTTATGAAAATTTGATTATTTTAATGCCTAAAATTTTCCTAAAAACAATAAAACTCCTATATTTTAACAAAGACATAAATGACTAATATTTAGTTGCATTGGTCTTCGATTGAAAATATTCTTTAATAATTGTGTATGACTCATAATAAATAATTTAGTTAGATAACTTACCTTCAAGGGACTCTAGACTGCTTTCATCCATCTAGATGCATATAAGAGTTCTTTGGTGCACACTCCTCATTCTAGGCTTAGTATGAAGGACCCATATTCCAACACTCTTCACCTTTCTATTGTGGCATAAACATAGGATTTCTTACCCATTGAATAATTTGTAGGTCAAATTTGAAACGAGAGTGGTGATGTTCATTGTTAGTTTCAATAATTTCTAATTGTTCAATAAGAGGTTGGGTTGAAAGAACTTCTTAATCAAATGGTTATACATTAGTTACCTCTCTAAATTCATCCATAATATAATTACCTCCAAGAAAATTAAACAAAATTTAAAAATTAAATCTCATATCAAATATATCTTCAAATTTTGAAAATTAAATTTCATATTAAATATATCTTCAATCAAAATATCAAACAAAACTATGCTTTATAAAGACAATTATTTATTTTTAAATGTAAACCAAAAATCTTATTATTTATTGGGATTCACTCAAAATAAGTGAGTGAATCACTTAATTGTCATAATTACCAAAACTATCTATGTTAATCATTGCAGAAAATTTAAACAATCAATTGAAAAACAACATTTTTCTGTGCCATATCATTAATCTGTTCCCCTTCTTATATTGGACCGGGAAGACGTTGCCATGTTTAGTTCAAATTGTCATCACTTGCACGCAAGCGTATGTATCCAACATCACACGTAATACGTATCAAGTGTACAATTCAAGTACAAGTGTTCACATGAAGCAAATGATCGCCATTGACCCGTCGCTACATTTTCTGATAGTAAAAGTACAAGTGTCCACATGAAATATTAAATGTCTATCTAAATTAATTAGATATCAAGTACAAGTGTTCACATGAAGCATTAAATGTCCATGCAAATTAATTAGATATCCCGTATAAGTGTCATAAAAAGCATTAAATGTTTATGTAAATTAATTCGGTATCAAGTACAAGTGTTCACATGAAACATTAAATGTTTATATAAAGCAATTAGATATCCAATACAAGTTTCTATATAAAACATTAAATGTTCATGTAAATCCAGTACAAGTGTTTATATAAAACATTAAATGTTGATGTAAATTAACTAGATATCAAGTATGAAGCATTAAATGTCATGTAAATTAATTAGATTTTATTAGTGTGGGATAAACAATATTCAAACTGATTCATTTTTTGAATAGTTTTTTTTCTAATCTAATTAAAAATTTAATCTGAATTTTTCAATTAGATTCAAAATTGCTATTTCAGTAATTACAAACTCTAATCTTTAGAATTCATCAATTGCAAATTGCAATAATAGACTGTGAATTTATTTAAATATTCAAAATTACAATTTGAACAACATAAACTACCATTTAAACAATTCTTTATCCACCTAATTTCAACAAACACCTAATTTCTACACAGCATAAATGCTAGGCAATCTATGTAGATTTCTCTTAGGCTGACTGTTATATTTTATGTCTACTTTTACCCAGAAAGATGGCATACTTGCTCATTTACCCAATTAATTATATCTTACAATTGGTTTATCAAGCTATACATTCAAGATGCGGCTTAAATTCATTCATTTTTCAAATATTAAATTGAATTTTTTTATCAAATATTAAATTAAATTAATTATTTCTATCAAATATTAATTAAATTAAATTAATAATTAAATTAAGGTTACAACTAAGTCAAATACTAAATTTAATTATTAGTAAATTAATAGATATGTACATACCCTATCTTACCTGAAATTGAAAATGTGTTTAATATATATTAAAATAATTAATATTATATAAGTTAAGATATAAAAATATAAGATATTTCAAATTAAATGATATATATCTCAATTATCTCATCTCAGTATAACATTTATTGCTTATGTTGTTTATCATTAAATTGTAAGATTTGGTAAACAAATCGCTTCATTCAGAGTAATTTTCAGAGCCGACGTTGTCCGTTACATTATTTTTCGTTTTTTCTTTCACATTTTCAGTTGTTGGACTTTTCACAACGTGTTTAAACTTTGGAATATATTGGTAGTAGATGTCGTCCGTCATCATTAATGCGTGCCCCCTTGACTTGTTTGCCGACAAATTTGTGGTTGTTGAAGGTTGAAAAGAAGGGCAGTGCAAATTGCAATGGGTTGAATTCCAATCAAAAGGCAAGACTAGAAAAGGATATTAATCGAGTCATCTCATTTCGTAATCTCATTTGATCGAGGAAGATAGCCCGGGACATGCAAATATTCTGCAAATTCAATATGTTAAAGTAGATTGATTACGAATATATTTTATAATGATGATAGTTAATATTTGTTGAGATCAAAATTAGTGTATGGAATCTTAAAAAAGTAAGAGATTAGTTGGATTTCTTTAAAATGTTATTTTATGGAGAAGATGTCGACATTGAAAATAGTTTGAAGAATAATTGTATGGAGATTTTAGTATCTGATTTCAATATCAATTCCTCATACAAAGAGAAGAATAGATGAGTAATTTAATGACACATAATGTTTCCATAGAGAAGTAGTTATTATCAAAGTATGTTGAAATGCAAAGACCCAAATAAGGTAATTGGGAGTCATTATAAAACATTGTTATTTCTCTCCTTTGTTGTGAGAACCCAATTTGTCAAAGGTCTAATTCAAAATGGATTTTTTGGGGAATCATTTGAAGAAGAGACAAGAAGTGCTCATTTGGGGTTAAAGGTTAGTGATTGAGCTAATTCAACTCTTCTACACTTGTATTATGTAACTAATCAAGCATGTTGTTTGCTCTATTTAGAGAACATGGTCCACTTAGTTCTCTAACAAAGATTTGGTGTAGTCTAGTGTTGGAATTTTCAATTCCTGTGAGAGTAAGGTCTTACTTGAAGCACGTGTCGCGATTAAGAATAGGGAGGTAAGTTGCAAGATGAGTGGTTCACCATTTTAACTTAGCATACATTCATAATAGAATCTATACTATCATTGCGCAAGACTATAATACTCATATTATAGATAGATTTATAGCATGAAAGAAATATAATCTAACAAAAAGTAAAAATCATCCACGTAAAATATAAAATACACAATTTGAAAATNACTCCATTGTCACATCCATATCCTAAACATTCTCACTCTCACAATAGGAATACAGGTGGTTCATGATAGAAACATAGTGACAATACAAAATGATCCTATTCCATAACAATAGAACAATTCTTAATACTAGTTGAAGAACAAGCAAGTGATTAACCACTACTCGTAGCCCAAAAGGACTACTTATATAATGCATAATGGCTATTTTTGGCTGTGTCAAAACCTATTGGTTACTACTTTCTCTTCCTACTCTTGGGTTGACCAAGGTTCAGATCTGAACAAGCTTCCAACAAAACCCCCTAAAACTATCGTCCCTCCTGGTAGACCAGAAGGCAACACATCACAGAGAATGTATTGCACAGTCTCACCTGAGATAGTCCTATGGGTGACTAAAATGATCAGATGCTTTTATTCTAGGAAAGAGTGGGGATCTTGTCTTGCAATTAATCTTCTTAGGCCTTGTCCTAAATGTTATTTCTATTATTCTTAATATTCTTTTAGCTATTAAATCTATGCTTGCATTCTAACAAATCTAACATATAATAGGTCTCAATGATTTATCCATTCATCCCTTCATAGTCTAACTACTTACAGAAAGTAACTTGCAATCAATCACAACACATAACACAGGTTTTACCATGGTTCATCCCCTCCTGGGCTACGTCCACAAAGATCTGGCTTCGTATGCTCTTTTATTTCAAATTCTATAACAAATGGCGTTGTGCGCACTACAATTCTGATCATACAATCTCAAAACAGGTTCAACCATCCTCTATGAGGCTGAGTAGATTGCACCAAGCTCCTCAACCTACAATCTAACCCTTAAGATCTAGCTACTTGACTCTCCTACAACTCAACAACTTACAAAAGTGGCATTAGGTCTTACAATAGTTTCCTTAACCGATCAGAACAAAACTTAGGAACCTCTACCTATACCTCCTGGGTACTTATTTATACTAACTTTTAGCTTATCATCCATTACACTCTCTTACAAAAACCCTAACCCTAATGTGGTTAGGATTTCCTTCATGCACGCTTTCCTCCTTTGCATGCGGATTTCCCTCACACGTGTTTCTTTTCCTACTAGATGTCCTTCTCCAAAATTGGCCTTATCTCCCATAAATGGGCTTTTCCTCCAAAATATCCTGCGCCCAACAAGCCCCCAAGAATGACACGTGGCTCGTCCCAAGCCACTCAGCTAGTGCGCGCTACCTCGACAACCTCTGTTAGGCTGTGAAACTTGTCTGCAAGTTCCCTTCCTTTCTCTTGGACCTACGCGACCTTCTTTGTGAGCACTTCTAATGCTTGTGTTGTGATCTCCTCCTAGATCATTGTTGTGCACTATGTCTGTGCTTGCACCATGTTCTTCTTCTCCTCCTCCAACTACACGATCATCTGCGCTACTTGCTCTTGAAGGGGTTCCATTTGTGCCTGCCTTTCCTCTTTTTCATCTGCGTTGCTTTTAACTCTGCCTGCAACTTCTTCATCTCTTGTGTTCCTTTCATACGCTCTGTGATACTCATTGTCTTTTGCCTCTGCTTGAGGGCTTGGATTGCTACACTTAATTTTCATTCTTCCTAGTCCCATTGCTAGACCTTCTCGTCATCCTCTCGCGTTGTCTAAAGTTGCGCTGCTATGTCAAACCATCTTGTTGTTGCACTGATTTGACTTCCATCTCATCAATTTGGCTTGCAACTCCCTATTTCCTCTGCTCCACCTCCAGGGGAGTCGTTGGATTGATATTTTATTTTAACTCCTCGATCTCCTACCTATACTGATTGAGTTCTTGTGCAATGAGGTTGATCCTTTCCTCAACACTTGTTTCCACTGCTTGCGCGCTGTCAGGGATGAAATTATACATTGCTTTTCGTCCCTGTTCCATTTTTTTGCGCGTTCTTTTTCTTATTTGGTTTCAAGCTTGACCTGCTCGAATACCAATTCTAAGGCTTCATTTCCATTCTTCGTATGTTGTAATTATGTTGCATCTTTTCTTGCGCATGACTGCACCTCCTGCGCGACACTGACCTGAAGCTTGTATAGTGCCTTAGTCGGTATTCTTTTCATTACCAACTCTATCTGCGCCAAATCCTTCAATTGTGTTTGGGCTACAATATCTTCCATCTGCAACATGTTGTATGTAACTTGGAATTTCGAGATCTCCTGTGCTATGGTTTGGATGGTATATTGCTTGCTTGGTGCGACCCTTGCCTCTTCTTCTATTTCTACGGGGAAGGACATTGTTCCCCTTTTAGGCATGTGCAATGTTCTCATCTTCTCTAGGACCTGCTTGATGTCCACCAACTCATCTTGAAATTGACCTCTTTGGTGTTGAGCATCTTCAAACTCCTCAGTTGCGCGTTCCTATACTATTTCTTCCACGAGGTCAACGTCACCCTCAGTAATTGTGTATTCTAGTAGTTGTTTGTGTGCCTTGGCCTTCTTGTGCAACCCCCCTGTGTGTATGATTGGTCATTGTGGTGGCCTTGTTTCCTGTGGGGTAGATGTCGAGGATGTTTCTTGTGTAGTTCTATCCCCCATTCCATGTTCTCCTTATGCTGGGGAAGTGTCATTTTTTCCTGCCTGCGCGTCTTTCTTCGATGTACTCCCCTTCTTCTGTTACGTCGGCTTCTGGCTGGGTTTCCCAGACTTCGTTGGATTTTTGGCCACAACAGTGTCACCTGTAGGTGTCTTGGTTCCCCTTGCTTCGACCTCCATTCCTGTGGGTACTTCTTTGACCATGACTAGGATCTTTCAGTCATCTTGCCAATCGTGCATTACCATTTCTACATCTTCTCCGCCAACGCAGTAACAAAGTTGCAACCATTCCTTGGATGGATCCCTGTGCGCCTATATCCACATTGTGTGGCACGTGGCTCTAAAGTTTGTAATACCTTGGTATTGCACGACAACCTTTGGAGTGATCCTCCACGTATTCACTATGCTTTCCTAAATGTCGCTAAAGTACCATGCAAAGGTACTTGTGTTGCCACTTCTTATTTTGTGGTCTGAAGTGCTCCTCATTGAGGTATATCATGTTGCGCTACAATGAGCTATCCTATCGCAAAAATAAGAATATGGTGGCTCCCTCTACCCTACTAATGCTATGAGGATCAATAGCCAAAAATAATGGAAGTTTGTCCCCAAATCCTGCGCATCTTTGCAGTCATCGAGGAACAGATTCAATAAATACGGGGCCTAACTAAGCATAGTGCCATTAGTGCACTGTGTTGCAGCTATGACGATCCCGACAGGGAATTCCTCCTTGCAAAATTTCTTGAGCATATTACAACCCATGAGCTTGGTGGCCATTCTCATTTTTGCGTCATTGATCTGTTTAATAATTATACCACGCAAGCCCCTCTCCATGTTGTGAGTTTTCTTCATCTCTTCGACAAGCAGTTTCTCCTTTTTTTTGTCATCTAGGTTCTGCGCGAGGTTCTCTCCCATAGACGGTAGACTGTGATGAAGGAAATCAATTCAACGTTGATTGAGGCGAGTTCCTCCAACCATAAAAATCCTCTATGGAGGACTGCCATTAACTGCTTGACACGGTTGTGTACTTCTTTCCCCTGCCAAAATGGGGAATTTATATTGAGATGAGGATACCTATGTTAGCCAAGTCGGATGCCCATGCCTGAGGTTGCAGTATAGGATCGTCGAAGGGTCCCATGCCAATGCTGTCCATGTACACATGTTGAGAAAATTCTAGGAATTTGCCAGCGTCGGCCACATCGTGGTCCAAGTAATTTAAATTTTCCACGCAACCAAAAAGTTTTTCCGTGGCCTGCACTCCCTCTGGAATGCACGGTAATATGATGGCTGTGTCGATATGCTTGCACGAGGACCTCTCCATGGGATGGTTTCCCTTTCTTTTGACCGACTTCCTAGAGGTCCCAGGCTTCCCATGTCTGTGCTCTGAGCCTGAGTCGAGATGCCCGATTATATCTTCAACCAACCCTTCCTGCTGATGTGCAGACCCTACTTGGTGCCGCAACCTCTATGTGTGCACCGACTTCGCCATTTACTCTTTGGGATTCTTCAGCCCTCGCAAGTTGTTGTAGGTTGCCCGCGTCGTCTATTTTGTGGCCCTAGGCACCATCGTGTGAATCAATTTCCATGGTTGTTGTTGTTGGGGCTTTTTTTTCTTCCTCCACCGGTGTAGGTTTTGCTAGTTCAACTTGTGGCAAGGGAATCACATCAACATCGACAAATTCCTCTCTCTGTGTGGTTTCTTGTTCTGCCTCTACAGTTTCACGAGGCATTCAAACACTGCTATGGGTTTTCCTTGTTGTTTGGCTCGACGCACCAATTGTTACACATTATTTTGGTCATCTAAATGATCCATTGACAAACATGTGTTCATGTTCCCAAAAGAGCCTATCTTCATGAGAAAGGTGACTGGCTTTCTCTTCCAAAAACCTTATTAAGGAGGGTCGTCATAGGATACATCATCAACAGGGTGCGATGATGCCTGGTCATCACAGGCTACGCTAAAACTGTTTTTCTATGTCTCTGCGGGTTGTTCTATATGTGGGGTGCGACGAGGCCAAAAGGCTAAGAAAAGGTCGAACTTCATGAAATTTCTAGAAGGGGATCTTCTAGAATATGAGGTGACATCCACATGGTTGGGATCCTACTCGCTTATTTGATTTGGTGGGATCATCCTAATCTCTTTAACCATCTCTCTTTCCCTTATATAAAGAGGGAATCTCATGGAAAAGGCTAAGGTTTATTCAATCAAGATTATTATTGAATAGGCTAAAGATTGTGTGGAGAACTCTGCATTGGATCATTTTTTAGAGCTTCATTTTAGTTCATCAAGTCATTGTGGATCTTCTTCATTCAAGTTTGGAGCAAGTGTGTGTTGGAGAAAAGGGTCATTGGAAGGGGACCTTGCAACATCAAGGCTTTGGTTGTAATCTCCACTTTCATTATTTATAATACAGTGATTTGTTTCTTTCCCATAAAACTCATCTCGTTTTATTGTATGATTCCTTGATCACATACATAGGTTCTCTTTGAGTATTCTATTTTGCTTTCACTTTGGTTGGCTTGTGTTCTCTTGCAGATCTAATATCGCAGGAGAATTGGAGTGGAACTAGGACGACGACGACAAGAGGAAGCGATATTTAAACGGTATGTCACCTATATTTCGTTTGATAGTAAACTCAATGATTAGAGCTTAGGGAAAGCGTCATGTCCTTTCTTGTTTTGTTGTAGATCTAGGTGGATATAGGGAGATATTTTTATGTCCGCATTTACCGATAAGTCCCATAAAAAAATTGGTGACCATACTGGGGAAGGCATTATTAAAGGCTATCGGTGGAATTGATCCCACATATACTAATCTCATAATCTTTGACTTAGAAGATCACGTTCCAAGGCTTCCTCCTTAGTTAGCATTTCAGTTTCCTAGCTCAACAAAAGGCATTGTTAAAGGCCATCGGTGGAATTGATCCCATAGATACTAATCTCATAATATTTGACTTGGAAGATCACGTTCCAAGGCTTCCTCAGTTAGCATTTCAGATACAGGTTGTTGTCGAAAACAAGAATATCTGTAGAATTGTTATTGACAAAGGAGCCTCGACTTGCGTCATGTCTGTTACTTATTGGAAAGCCCTTGCCTCTCCTACCCTCACCGAATTACACAATACACTTAAGGCATTCAACGGTACATGCTTTAAACCCTATGGTGTTCTTCCATCGTTTTCTATTATGTTGGAAGGTAAATCGGTCAATGTTGAGGTTGAGGTTTTCGATGCACCTCTTGATTCTAACCTTTTACTTGGCCGTAGCTGGATTGATTCCATGCATGTAGTTGTGTCTACCATTTTCCACGTGGTATGTTTCCCCCACCAAGGAAAATTCGTTACTGTCGACCAATTGGCCTTCTTTAAATCTGATTCCCATACTAGCAACGTTCCTTTCATTTTGAAGACACCTCCTGGTTACGAGAATGTCAACGTGGGTCTTTTGAAAGATTCTACTTTGATGGGTACATTTCCAATCCCACCACCCGATATTCTCCCTCATTTTGTTGCCTCTATTAACATGATATCCACCATCGTTCGTGAAACCCCTGAGTCATACAACCCATGGGTGGTACCTAACCCTAGTGATTACTCTCATTACGTCGACAAGATGCCTTTAAGTCTGGTTGAATCCGCTTACCAAGCTATTCAATCGACAAATCTTTCCCCCTTTCTCTCTATGATTCATCTCCTGATCCATTTCACATGATCTTTCCTACTAACGAGATGATCATGTTAGTCATGTCCATGGAAGACACCCTCTGGGACGATGGACATCATCGATCCATTCTCTTCCTCGAATGCGACACCTTAGAGAGTTACCAATGGATTTCGACTTCGTTGACCATTGTGGTCATTTCCTCGATTCCTGAGTCATCACATGATGTTTTGTACGAAGGGAACTTGGGAAAAATTTCACCTACCGTTCCTATTGACATATCTATTAAACCCGGAGTCATGGAGAATCTTCATATTGGAGCCTACTATTCTCCCGACGAGGTTCACGAATATAGAGCCCTTTTCCAAGAATTTTGTGACATTTTTGCTTGGAGTTATGAAGAGATTCCAGGTATCAATCCTGATATCATTGTACATGAGATTAAGACGTACCCAAATGTTAAACCTGTTTGGCAAAGACTTCTCCCAGTGCACCCACGTAAAGATGCTGCTATTAAGCTTGAAGTTGAAAAACTTCTTAAAGTAGGCTTTATCTATCCCATGGCTTTGACTGATTGGGTATCCAATATAGTTTCGGTGAATAAGAAACAAGGTACCATCTGCGTCTATGTAGATTATAGGGACATCAATAACGCTTGTCCTAAGGATAATTACCCAACCCCCTTCGTTGACCAGATCGTCGACGAATGTGCTGGAAATGAGATCTTCTCTTTGATGGATGGTTTCTTCGGATATAATCAAATTAATATCTTACCCACAGACCAACACAAGACCGCTTTTATTTTCCCTCAGGGGACCTTTGCTTACCAAAAATTACCCTTTGGTCTCAAGAACGCTAGAGTGAATTTTCAGTGTGCTATGTCTTATGCTTTCCATGATATAAAGCACATTGTGCAACCCTATCTTGATGATCTACCGGCGCATTCCATGCATCGCCAAGACCACCTGACACATTTGAGGGTCATTTTCATATGTTGTCGTTATTATCATATCCGCTTAAACCCACACAAGCGTGTATTTTTTGTGGAGTCCGACCAACTACTTGGTTTTATTGTGTCGATACACAGGATTCGTGTAGACCCTTTGAAGTTTGAGGCTATCCTTAATCTACCTCCTCCTTCCACTTTACGCCAGCTCCAAAGTTTGCAAGGGAAGGAAAACTTTTTACGTCGTTTCATCCCAAATTACGCTGAGCTTACAAAATAATTTACACGGCTACTTAAGAAAGGTTATGAGTTTGTATGGGACGATACCGCGAACAAAGCCTTTGAAGCTTTGAAACTTGCTTTAACCCATACACCCTTACTTTTTCCCCCTGACTATAGCAGGGATTATTTCATCTACTTAGTTGTTTCGAACTCTACCATAGCCATGGTCTTAGTCCAAGAGGATGATTCGCATGACTAACATGTGATATATTATTTGATTCGGAGCCTCACCACTACTGATACCAAATACCTCCATGTGGAGAAACTGGCCTTGGCAGCTGTTCAAGTTGTCTAACGTTTTCGTCACTATATCCTATTATGCAAAACCATCGTTATTTCTGATTGCAACCCCATGCAGCATATCCTTACACGACAATTGCTCGAGGGAAAGTACTCCAAATGGATAGTGATTCTCCAAAATTTTGACTTAGAGTTTGAATGCGCTAAGTCTAAGAAGTCTTTGGTTTTCGTCGAACTGATATGTGACCTTCCCTCCACTGAGATAGGAAATGTGGCAGAGGATTCCTTACCTGATGAATCCCTTTTTCTAATCAGTTTTGATGACATATGGTACAGAGATATCATTATATATCTCCAGACTCAAACTTTCCGGCTTGATCTCTCTAGTATAGATTGTCATCGCATACGCTATCAAGTTCGACAATACATCATCCTCAGTGATACCCTTTATCGCCACGGTATTGACTCGATTTTTCGACGATGTCTCACTTACGACGAAGCCGAGAAGGCTTTGAATGATTGTCACTATGGAGCATGTGGCAGTCATATGTCTGGGTATGCCACTGCCGAAAATATCTTACGAGTGGGTTATTTCTGGCCTTCTTTATTTAAGGATTACATCACTACTGTTAAGAAATTCCACGCTTTCCAAACCTATAGCACCAAGATAAGATCTCATCCTGCTCCTTTACATCCTTTAGTTTCCATTGGTTCATTCACCAAATGGGGCATTAACTTCATGACATGTAACCCTCACTCGGTCGGGGGGCATGGATACATCATTGTAGTTGTGGATTAATTCACTAAATGGGCTGAGGCGATGCCTACATTTGATAAGACTGGGAAAACTATAGCATTGTTCATTTTCAATCATATCATTACTCGATTTGGTATCCCTCAAGCTATCGTTACTGATCACGGTAGTAATTTTTGGAACTTCATGATGTCTGAACTTACTGAAAAGTTGGGTCTTCGCCATGAAAACTCAACCCCTTATTATCCATAGGCCAATGACCAAGTTGAAGCAATCAACAAAGTTCTCATTACTATGCTTTGCTGAATGATAGGAATTCATAAGAAAACCTGGCACACGATGTTGTTCTTCTCATTGTGGGCCTATCAAACATCTGTCAAGTCTGCCATGGGATTTACACCTTTTCAACTAGTTTATGGTATCGAGGCTATCTTTCCGATTGAATGTGAAATATCGTCTCTGAAACTGGTCGTTGAACTTCTCCCCAATACCTCTCATGAAAAAGAGTGTCTTTTGTATTTAATGCAATTAGACGAAACTCGTCACGATGCTGCCCTAGTTATTGAAACACAAAAGAAACGTGTTAAAGCCCAATACGACAAGCATACCAAGCCACGTGTTTTTTCTGAAGGTGATCTTTTTCTCCTTTACGAAAAGGTTCGTGATTTGCTAGGGGTCGGTAAATTCAAGGCCATGTGACGAGGTCCTTACATTGTCAAATTATGTTGAAGAAGGGAGCTTATGAGCTAGTCGATTATGATGGAATCCCTTTGAGTGAGCCCTGAAATGGGCTTTACTTAAAGAGGTACTATTATTAAGTTATTTTTGCATGAGTGCTTGTACTTTTAGTGTGTCATACTCTTGCGTTCTTTTTCGTTGTTTGGTTTCGACCTTCATCTTCTTACCTTGCATTTTTATTAGTTTCCATATGTCGATGTCTTCGCTACCCTACATTGGCTTCGTTGATGGCACTAGTCGCAATACTCAGAACTTAGCGTCTGCTGCTTGGGAAATCTATGCACCTACATATGAATTGATTAGTCTTCATGGTGTTTTCCTTGATCGTGCAACTAATAATATCATGGAATACAGTGCAGTCATCAAATTATTGACTGATGTTGTGTCTCTTGAAATCTGTCATCTTGTTGTACACCTCAATTCGCAATTAGTAGTCTTACAGTTGAGTAATGTCTATTCCATCCGAAGTCCTACGTTATTAAGGGTATATTTACGAATTCACCTCTTGGAACGTTATTTTGATTACATTGAATATGTAAGGTATCTAGAGAGGTAGTGGGGGGGCACCATTAATATTAATGTGCAAAATAAGTTTTTAAAGTTGTGGTACAAGAAAAAGAAAATCACATTGCAGGATGTGTCTCTTAGTAATAAAGATGGACCCATGGAGGCTAGCAAAGAAGTTATTACCCAGTCTGAAGTTGAATCAGAGGCAGATTCTATAGAAGGAGATGAAGCAAAACTACAAGAAGGACATAATCACGAATCTAAGAAGGTCATTGACTCAAAGGCACAAAGTGTTGCATATTTGAAGAAAAAAGAACAAATTCCTACAGTTGTTGTATATCGCCATCCACATCATATAGAGATGCAAAATTCATCAAGGCAAGGGCATGTGCATGAACACATTTATGCACCAGCAGGGCACCAGACAGGAAACTGATCAAGAGGTGCATGGAGGACTACCAACACTACGGGAAGAGCTCAAGCTACAGAAACAATCCCATGGCAACCCTGACATGATGCAGAGAAAGATAAGGGTGGACTTCTTAGAAGGTTCTACTTCTAGAAGATTCCTCCTCTTACATTTATTATATCTAATTACCCATTTATTATATCTAACTACCATAGTGGGCCTTATTTAATAATATAGTGAAGAATATTGTGATTGTACAAGCAATGATTGCTTGAGGAGTTTTATCCTTCCATAAGGATTAATATATGGTGTTACCCTACCTCAAGGGTTTTCTCTATTTCTTGTGTTAATCTTATGATGAATGGTTTATGGTTTATTCTTGGTTATTTATGAAGTATATTTACAGATCTGGTTTAGGTACTTAACAAGTGGTATCAGAGCACTTTCCTTGGGCAGACATTGTGGGCAAATATTTTTTATTTTTGCAGATTTTTTTTCGGAGCAAAAAAAAGAGGGCCGCGACATTCTCGAAGTTTTCGGTATATTTCTGTGCAAAATTTGCAAAAAAGGGTTATATATATTGGTTCCTCTCAGAAAAACACCCAATTTGAAAAAAAAAATCGTCCGAAACGGAGTCCGGGAAGTCAATATATTGAAGTTTTAAAATCTTCAAATTTTCAGGATTTTTTCCGCGGATGGCGGCGATAATTTTTTTATTTCTGTAGCATCTGGAGGCCGAATTTGACCAAATAAAATACATATCCAAGTTCCTCTCACAATTTCATCCAATTTCAAAAAAACAATCAGCCAAAACGGAGTCCGGGAAGTGAAGTTATGAGCATTTTAACTTCAACAGTTTTTTAGGGTTTTTCCAGAAAAAACCGCGATTTTCTGCCATAACTTATTGGGTGAGTTCATAGGATGCTCAGATGGCTATTTCTTCTCAAAACCTAAAAGAAATTCTTGAATCATTCAAAGCTCAATTGTTTCACACATTGGATGACAGATTGGATGCAATTGTACATGGCCTCACAGACAGCCTTACAGACAACCTCACATACGGCCTCAATGATAGTTTTCGTAGTATTCAAGATTCATTGAATAACATGCATGAGAGATTTCTTATGGAGGGCCTCGGGGATGAATATAATCAAGAAATATATGCTTGGTATGATTTCGAGGCAGATTGTGATGATTGGTATATGGATAGTTGTCATTTCTGGGATGACAACCACTTTCATATTTTATTTGATGACTCTACTCCACCTTCTGTAGAGAACATCAATGTCCCACATCAGGAGCAAGTTACCAGTGTTCAGTCTACATATTCTACAGTGGTATTATTCATTCCAGATTCTGCTACGACCCTTTTCCACTATGTGGATGGATATTCTTATTTGGATCCACATGATAGGTGTCAGTCTTTGGAGCATCATTTGGAGTTGATTATTGGGTTCCAAAATTTTCCACGGGGAGTTCACATGAGCACTTGGACATGGAACCCAAGCTTACAATGGGGGTTGGACTACTTCAGCATGGTAGATTTTCTTTCTACATGGGACCTTGGTTCTTCAGTCTTCTTCAACATTATGGTCCACAATTATCCATGGGACCCTGGTATATGGTTGTACATCAAGCGTTGAGGACAACGCTTTCATAAGGGGGATGGAATGTAAGGTATCTAGAGAGG
>ML796772.1:442317-458003 GCA_009831015.1 Picea engelmannii | reverse complement strand
GGTCAACAACTACAAGAGTGTATGGCTTGGCCGTCAACGTAAATCCATTTTAACATTGTATCCATTAAGCATCCACAAGATCACAAAGAAATTGAGACACGAATCTTTCAATGCTTAAAAATTCTCTAATTCTTTCCTAAATTTTAGGTTATTCATTTTTTTATAAATATTTTGAATGATAAGTCACATATCTCATTCATATTGCCCTATAAATTTTTTAAATAGTATAGTGAGTCGACTTATGCCACATATCCAATCAACATTAAGCATGGACATTACACACTTCCCTCCCCTGGGTTGTAGAATGCACCTCAATTCTCTTAATGTGATGGTTTCCATAAGATTGACAAATTGCCAATAACTCGTCAATTGCAGCATTTAACTTCCAAACTTCCTTGCATGCAAACATTCAAGCAATCAAAAAGATGAGCAATGACTAGTGAATAATAACCACTAACTTCCAAGCTTTCTTGCGTTCATTATTTTAAAAGAATATTGTAATCAGTAAAATTGACAAATAGCCAATAATATTTATTTAGACAAACTTATTAAAAATTTACAATTATAAGTGACTTATTTCTTAATAATGATAAGAAACCAAATAAACTTCACATTATTCTTTCAACTTCATGATATTGAAAAGAGCACACGATAATCTTAAAAAAAGTCAACAAAGCATAATAATCAACCATATCTCAATATAGAAACCAATCATGGTATACATTTAGTTTTAATATATAAATCAAAATTTGCATCTGATGCATCTGAAGCCTATTTATTTACATAATTTTAGAAAAATAATGCAATGTCAATGATACGCTAATGATGACCTTTACCTGCTTTCTTGATTTCATAATCTTAGAAAAACAATGCAATGTGTAAAATTGACAAATTGTCATTATCTCTCGCTAATAGCAGCGTTTGACTTCCAAGTCTTCACACATTCAGGGAATATATCATTGTCTGACATGGCGTATTTTGGCATGATTTTAGAGCAATAATGCAATGAGTTAAATTGACAATTGTCAATGACTCACTAATAGTACCTTTAAAGTTCTAGACTTTCTTGCATGCAAGGACTTTATTTCATTGAAAAGAAGATGAAGAGCATTTTTGAATGTGCTCAAATATAAATATATAGAGTTGTGTTGTCTAAATATTTTACTTTTTGAATTTTTTCACTGATTTTTGAGGAAATAAGTCTTGGTGAAATTGTCATTTTTTGTTGATTAAATTGCATTTTTTAATGCATAAATGGATTCAGCGCCCTAGAAAAACTCTGAGACATTCGGATTTTACAGACTCAACCACTCAAATCTGCAGTTCCAACAATTTCTGACTGGATTTTGGACAAAAATTATCAGAAAATTGTTGATGTCTTTAGCATCGGACAAGTACTTCCACATAGGCTTGGTGTTTAGCATGTGGAATTCATCTGTAATGCATAATGCCTCTCAGAACATTCGTAAATTCATTTTATGAGTTAATTATTAAAGTGAATGACCTTTTAATTAATGTGAGATTAATTAAGTTAAATGCCTAAGTTTTTGGAATTATCATAGCCATTAGATCTAATGTGAGGGTGAGAAATAATCTCAAACCTTAATCACTTTAGGAGATCTAAGGTTTTGGATTTAGGTTTAACTCAACGTTATAAAAGGCAGCCTAAGTGAGAGGATGAGACACATAGAAAGTACATTGGAGCAAAGGAGTCTTTGCGCATGTGCTTGTGTCACACAGAATGAGTGAGTGAGATCTCATTGATTGAGTGGAGAAGGACTTTCATCAAAGTGTGTAGAGGCAGGAGCCAAGGAAAGGATCAAGGGAGCAGCAAGGGAGGTAGCAACGACCAAGATAGAAGAACAGATCATGAGGTGATAGGCTAGGGTATTTGTTGCATTTTATTTTCCTCAAATGGACCATTATCCCAGGACGGAAACCCAAGATTTTATAAATAAAATCAACTAAGATCTGGTTTTCCCTTTAGAGTTTTTCCAAGGGTGTTTACCCAGATATCTTGTGCAATGAATATGGTTTCAGTTTTATGTTTTCGCTGATTTAATTCATTAAATAACCTAGTTGTGCATTTACTTAATAAAGTGATTTTATTGGAACTAAGTATTGGGTGCTAAGTTTACAAAAATTAACAAAAATATACCTGAAATTAACATATATATATACCATGTGGTTTATGCAATTATCGACCACCAGCATGTGACTTTTAGAGTCGTGTTGATGGAATTGGTTGAAGTTGTTAATTTACATTGCATAGTATTGAGTTCTATCACACCCATGGATGAATAAGTCAATACAGAGGGTGATGGGGAGCTTGTATGTGGAGAATGTCCAAGGTGGTAACATACAGCAGAAAGGTAATCTTTTTCCATTAGATGGGCACTTGTGGAGAATGCACTTGAACCTTTACAAACATTTTGTATAAATTTTGCCAACCCAAAAACTAAGATGTTTACCCAACTAAAAGCCAAAAAAACCCGGAAGTCTACACGTCTTGTAGAATGATTTACGTAAGAGAATACTTCATGCTTTTTCGATCACGATGATCTTTACAGCTATCCAAGTGATCGTTTCCAGCGACAAACGCTTCATCTCATATAGGCTGACCTTCAAATACTATTTTATTGATTTGATGACGTTAGTGTTACCCACATATGCACATACCTACAAAGACATTCCTTCCATAAGTTGATCATAGAATGTACCCCTCATGCGTGGATCATAGAATGTGCCCCTCAGTGCAATTCCTCTTGCCATTTTCAATTCGAAAAGATTGCAAAAACATCACTTTTGGTTGCTATGCAATAACACACTGCATAGCCACCCACACTTTGTTTGACAAAATAGGGTATTTCCACACAGAACGAATACCTTAAGCAATTATTTACACAAGAAGAAAAAAAAAATAGTATACCAGTGTTTTTACGTGGTTGAAACTCTCTAAGAGGAAAACAGTCCATGACCCCAGCGAACATAGCCACTTGAGGCAATATATTAATGCAAAGGAAAATTTTGTACATAAGAGTTTTTCACAACCGATCTTCAACAAATGACCCTCCATGCTCTTTAGATAGAGACCATGGACCAATCAGGTGTTAAACCAAGGATCAATATAGTCGTTAGTATCGAGAAGAATATGAGCCCTTGGATCACTTTATGTCTAGAACATATCATGACTGTCAAATTACATAAGTACAAATGTATACTAAGGCATACTAAAGAAACAAACTTTTACCTGAAGACACATTAAACCAAGTTGATCTTAATAAAGTCCTAAGTGTTTAAATATTCTAACTCCCTTAAATTAACATGCTCAAACATTTTAATATCCATATTTAACTATGCATAGGATATAATCTTTCAAGTATTAAGATATAACCACAGAAGCATAGATCCCAGCATCTAGTTGTTGTCCTTGGATGATATTAAGATATTGTACAACTAACTAAATCGAATTAAAATGGTTCATAGAAATCAAAAAATTGCATTTGTGTGTATAGTATTGAAGACAAAGCACAATAAGGGAACTAAATCAATACACTATAATTGTTTTTATGTATTATAATTTGTAGAGAAAAGGGAGAGTAGACATGTTTTTCACAAACCAAAAACTGTGTTGAGTGCTCTACTCAACAAATAATTGTACAAACGCAAATACATAAAGCTATGACTCAAGATAGACACACTATCTTAGCACACTAACAAATTGTTAAGAGAATATTTCAACCACACTAAAATAGGAGGTAACTAGTTGGAGAGAATCTCTCATATCCAACTAAATCTAACAACCTCCTAAAACATAGAAACAAACTTCTCACGTAGAGACAAATTCACAATGACCAATAATAATAACAATCACAACCGTTAATATGATCACACATAAGACAAGTAGGAGTTACTCATTCCAACAATCCCCCATTAATGCGTACTTGTCTTAATCTTTGTCAAGTCGGTGCTTCCATCAAGATCAAGTCCTTTGCAACAAATGCTCCACCATATCGCAAAACCTATTGATCAACAAATCTTTATCTGGTCCAACCTAGAACTTACATCTCATACCTCATTCATGTAGACATCACCAAACTATCAAAGTCCATATAAAGGAACAACCATCCACTAAAATACATGGGCACCTAACCGCTACAACCGTTGGTCTAATAGGATGTCCTTAGGGTACATGGTTCATTCAACTTCTTGAAGAACTCCCCTTGAATGTACAAAAAACTTCTGGTTTCTAGGCTTAACACACCTCCCACAATCTACAACCAGCATAGTCCACTCATAGAGCATCCATCCAACACATTTCCAACTCCTCCAAATGTTTAAAACTCCATAATAGAGGTTCTACACTATACCGAACAAGTTATCAAAATCATCAGAGACACCTGGCAAAGGGGTATGCATGCCTATTCAGGTCTTACAGCGATATGCCCTTTACATGTTACATACATCGATACATGTACATACAATTAGTATACTCCATCTCATGGAGACACCAAGTACAAGATTTTATAGTATCTCTTAGGTACCACTACAATACTTCTCCCAAGTAAAAACTCTACGTAAGATACAAGATCAAAAAATTTCAAGGACCAATACATAGGATTTATACATAACATCATAGACTTGCTATAGATACAAGTTTGAGAACACAACTCACAAACTTTACTTTGTTTATCCATCATCATCCAATCTCCACTGCTGCAACAAGAACTATCACCAACGTCTTTGAGCTAAACTCTAAAACCTCTCTGCTACATCCAAAACATATTTGTCCTTCTTACTGCAATCTCCCATTCCAACTCAAAACTGAGTCTTCCATTATCACTTAGCTTCTCCAGCGAGAACAATGCAACTTCATTATATCTTCAACTGCCACAATAACCAACCAATGGTTATTCACTATAGCAAATTGCTTCCATCTGCCAATGTGTCCATGCTCCTCCATTCACTTGTAGAATTGTCATCTCAAACAATCATACTAGATGGAAACCAACCGTACCTTTGGGTCGAACATTGGTATCACACAAATTGACTGGAAATTTGTTGTGCTCTAGGGCCTGACATCAACCTAACTATAAAGATTGAACAATTGACTATCCTATGGACATATTTCCATCTAACGAGACATCTAAGTACCCAAACACGGTGCTCGCCAATTATCTAGGAAAATAGTCTGGATATGGGATGTATCCAAGTCAATCTTACATTCTTTATGCACCTGCCAATGAGAAATTATAGTGCAACATTCATCAAACAGTATTTCATCAAGGAACAATTATAAGAAACAAAAACCTAAATTTCCCTTCCAGCTATAACACACCTTACCAAGCAAACTCGGAAATGATTTTTACAATACATGGTATTGCCACAAGGGGCTACAAAACATCAACAATAGATGATGATACATATGACAAGAATACCTTCTTCCTCCTCTACCATCATGCACATACTTGATGTCTTTGTCTGGATCTTCCATGTCTTTGTTCATGTCTTTGTATTGGATCTCCATACTTTCCTATCATTTGTTAGAGTTGCAAATTCTAATAAAATAACTTTTCTATCATATTGAGGTCGCAAAGCTCAATATGTGTGCTCACTTCAATAAATCCAAGACATATAACAAAGATAAACTATGACCATTACAAAGATTTCGATGATATTTTTACCACCACCATTGTAGTTCTACACCAACATGTACAAGCAGCATTTGGTCCAATGATCTAACCATGCTCCCGCCATGCATCCATTCCAACACACGAGCACCCACATGTGAACGCATTAACTACTCACATCTGTCGCTTAATGCAATTGTACATTATCTCCCACAAACTTGGCCTCTAGCACAACTGTTCTTATGCAGGCTTCCTATCTTCCTATGTAGTGGAGTGAAAAACTGCATCGAATAGATTGTAGTCCTTCCTACTTGTGGGACTCCATTGTCCACCATCCATTCCCACTACGAAGAAGGCATAGGCCTCTATATGCCATGACTGAATTTTGTTTTTGTTGTTCTGGGACACGATCTCAATAAACCAACTGAACTGGTCGAACATAATTGTAGTCTGGAGGTACCCACCTCCTCCTCTGGGGTAATCAGAGATGGTACCCAAGTTGAATACTCATTGGATTTCGAAATAGTCCGCTAGTTTTAGGGTTGTATTGGGAGGCATGAAGGAGACATTAACTGCATATCGTTGCTTTTTGTTGATGATGGGAACCGAGTTGGCCAAGGTGACAGTTCACAAAGGCTTTATGAGTTCGTAATGATAAGAGCCATGTGGATTGGGACGAGCTGCATTGGCCATCAAATTCCATCTAATGGATCTCGCCTGGCTGAGAGACCAGTCGATCTAAATAGTAGGACTTGGTGGAAGTGGGCCAAAGGTCGATTGCTTAGAGTCGTTGTAGCACAAAAGAGCGACTCCATATAACATAAAATTTGTGAAGCACGTGGATGCAACTATGTAGTAGACTTTGGGAACCTAGTTTGTAATTATGAGTATCGAACAAGACTAACCCACATGGAGATCCAAGAAGTCATAGACATTTTGAATTGTGTGGGATCCTTCAACTTCCACCAGCTTCATGTTGTGGCCCTAAATCCTGAAGTTTAACGACGTTGACAGTCCCACATTCAAAATCTGGAGCCTGTAAGTTCTCCCTGGGTCGGCCTTGAATGTAGAAAGCTACTTGCCCCGAATGGCATGAAATATGCACCATTCAACATCAGATCTCGATCCGATCTCCATTTTCACTGCTTCCATTCAGTCATATTCTGATTTACCCACTTCACTCGCCAAAACACACATGCTTCAACGTGAAGACACCACCAAATGGTGTATTACATCAAAATGATGGACAACTCATAACCACATACACCACCGACAAATTGTGGCTCACACAATGCTAAGGACATTGTAGCAAACATTCAAGAAACAATATACTCTCACCTACACTAATTCTATTCCTACAACAGATGTGCTACCCATAGGCTTTCATTTCTTTGGGCCCTCCCACTAGGGAGTCAAGCCCAGTCCCGCTCTCATACCATGTAGAGAAATGGGAGAGTAGACATGTTTTCCACAAACCAAAAGCTGTGTTGAGTGTTCTATTCAACAAATAATTGTATAGATATAAATAAATAAAGCTATGTCTCAAAATAGCCACACTAACAAACTGTTAAGAGAATATCTCAACCACCCACTAAAATAGGAGCTCACTAGTTGGAGAGAATTTCTCATATCCAACTAGATTTAACAACCTCCTAAAACATAGAAACGAACTTCTCACGTAGAGACAAACTCTACCTCACAATGACCAATAATAATAACAATCACAACCTTCAATATGATCACACATCAAACTAGTTGTAGGAGTTACTCATTCCAACATAATTTAGTAACAATTATAGTACTTCACGTAAACTTTTTCAATCATACACTTTACATAAAAAAATTCAATCATACACTGTTTGCTCTTCCAATGAAAGACCCTGGCCATCTTTCACGGAGCTGGTACTTAAATCAACAATTTCCTCCAGCAGATTAACAACAGATTGCCTTACGTCATCTGGAATGGGTACCTCATTTTTCTCAGCATCCAAACCATATGCACAGAGCAATCTAACAACATCGTTCAATCTAAGCTGTTTCACGGACGGAGTATTGCAAATGTCCTCCAGATCACTAGGAACGCAATCCTAACCATATTCAAATGGAGAATCAGAATCGTAGACTAAAAAAATTGATGTGACAAAGTACTGCAGTGTAATCAATGCCTAAACAATAAGAAAATCCAAGCAAATGAAAATTTAATGATATAAAGTGCCAACAGAGACAATATTAAATTGGAGGCAGAAATTCTAAGAAAAATAGACTACAAAATTCAACTTACAATATCCTCCTCGCTACTGATGAAAGAGCGCAACCTTCTTACAGCAGCAATAACTCTGGTTTCAAGACTTGGACAGCAAAAAAGTGCAGCTTTTCTTAGATCACTCGTAGACAACAACCTGCAAAAGAGCAATACGCTTAAATCTATACAACAGAAATAAATTAAACTCACAGCACTGTTCACCAGAAACAATGCAGCCAAACATATATGTCAGTAGCTGTTATACTAGAAACATCTTAGGCTTCCTACAAATAATTCCTTTATGAAAATCGTTTTTCCTTAGTTTCTCTCAAAATTATGATCAGAAATGTATAGGCCATAGCATTTCTGGAGATGTTTACAAGTTAAAAGTTGGAATGTAAGAGATCATAAAACAAATAACCATTAGCCAGCCTTTTAGATCATTAGTAATGCTTCTCAAGCCAAAGGGTCATCTAGGATAAAGTAAGCTGCAATAGCTTTGCCAGATAACTATATTTATTAGCCACTATAACATGCCTTCGATGCAAAGCTCAGATTCTGAAAAACCAAAAAACCCAAAGGACACTAAATATTGTAGGTAATCTCTCTCTCTCATGTTTACAAGAACAAGTTTAAAAGGATAGTATACTGTAAAAGATGGATTGAAACAAAATAATAAATTATGGATTCGGGAGGTATTCTGTGATAGATAGGTTGAAATGTCTCAAACAAGTGGACAATTTTTAAGTATTTGTGCCTACACCACTTCTGATGTGTGCATTGTAGCATAATCTCATGGAAATACATGGAAAATACCATATAGTCAGAAGCCAAAACATTAAATACCATTAATAGCCCACACATCTGCTTCATGCTTAAGCAAGGAATTGCTTTAAAACCAAGGCTTGGGACCCAGCACCATAAACATGTCCTCATTTCTGAGATTCACAAGCTAACCTGTGAAATTAATAAATTTGCGGTCAGAGATTCCTTGTCTACACTACCCACTTGACCTTAGAATAATCAACTTTAATACTATTATACTGATGT
The DNA here is from genome assembly GCA_009831015.1 of Picea engelmannii. NCBI lineage: Eukaryota > Viridiplantae > Streptophyta > Pinopsida > Pinales > Pinaceae > Picea > Picea engelmannii. The sequence continues at coordinate 449,081 of ML796772.1, read as the reverse complement.
ATTGGTGGACATGACTTTCAGGCTCGCATTGTACGTACCTTACACATATGACCATTGCCAATATAGGCAATGCATGAATATAACAATTTCTGACACAAATGCAATCGCATTTTCTGGTGTGTACTATCCAGAAGTAGGAATTTGAGAAGCCATAAAACAATTTCAGCTTTTGCTTATTTGTCAACTAAGAATAAAAAGTCATTCCCTGATATGTGTACCATCCAGAAATAAGAAATGGTGAGGCCATAATGAACCTGTAGAAAGTAAATTGCTAGTTGCAAAAAGTTGCAGTGTCAGACGTACATGTTCCATTTGTAAGAGAGAGAATGAGGAGCAGGTGTGTGAAGATTCATCTAGTATTTTTGTTCATACCACAATTATGGTGTAGTAACAAAATTATTGTGTAATTCTCACAGGCACAAACTCGGTGCTAAGATATTGTTTTGGTTTTTATGTTACCCTAACAATGTGCAACACCTTACACTTTGTATTTGCAAATGTAAGTCCACACATTAAAGTACCAAACCAGGGTCTTTGGTGAAGCACTTACATTCCAATAAATTGGCATACGTGCCCCATGGGGAAGTAAGCTTGCAACGCAACAGTTAAATAAATGGTGGGGACGTAAGCTTGCAACACAACAGTAAAATAAGCTTGCAATGCAACAGTAAAATAAATGGTAGGTACGTAAGCTTGCAACACAACAGCAAAATAAAAGGCAGTTGAATGATATCAATGCGACCTTAGGGTTTATGGGGTTTCAAAATGTAGAACTCAGAAGCAAAGTAAATACCTAAAAGAAAACCAAGCCACAAATGCGAGAAATAAATGGAATAAAAAAATCAGAACAAGGCACCAGAAAATCTGCAAGATCAATGAAGAGAGAAGGATGCAAAATTATAGAATGCATGCACCTGGGGCAAGGAAGTATGAGTATCCTTATATGTAAAGAACAAGTGAAGATGCCACCTGATGCCAGAATACGTACTAAATCAAGCCGCAGTAGTGATGATTTTCCTAGGGTTGCATCTGAGAATGATGATAGATACCCGAGTAGAAAACAACAATATGAAAGCACAACAGAGGTTGTGGATATGGCTGAATGTGTGGTGTTGTACTGCTGACAGAGGTTGTGGATATGGCTGAATGGATGGTGTTGTACTGCTGACATGCACAACTTCCCAGGCAATGGATCACTATTGACATGGACATGCCACCTATATTTCCAAGATTCGTGGGAGAGGTACGAGAACACCATTTTTGAAATCGACATTCATCAGGGTGCAAGATGCGTCACATAAATATAAATATGTAATATGTAAAATTTTAACAAACAAAATTTAGAAACTGTAAAACCGTAAAACTTAAAACAAAAATAGCATGCCCACACCACTTCTGATGTTTTTATGTCAGTTGTATTCCGAGTTTTGAGCTTTATTTAGTTTGCATGTACTAAGATAGAGGGTGCAGTTCCCTAGGTAGAATGGAGCGCTCTTGCATGAGGATTTTTTAGCTAAAGTAAAGGGTGCAGATCTCTAGGAGGGTGCTCCTTAACTTGGCACAGTTATCCATGCAAGCTGAGCGCAATAGTAGTTAGGATTAAGACTGCCAGTAGTGGCACTGTTGTGCATGCATCTATATTCATTGCATCCCTCTTCTTTCCTAGTCTATAAAGGAGAAGCAGGGCACACCTCTTTGGATATAGAGAGTTTTAAGTTTTTAGCTGTAGTTTTTCATCTTCTGTCTTCAGATTTAATAAAATTAAAGAAGCTGTTTTAAGTCCATAATGTTGAAATATTGTAACTGCAAAGAGTATTCTATTTATTATTGAGTCATTATTGATTAGATCAATCCCCTTTTGTGGATTGATCATGTCGGGTTTTGTAAATGACCAAATCCCCTTTTGCGGATTGGTCAAACCCTAATTATATCATGCAAATTAAGAAGTCGGCATGTGGCCTAAATAAAGTGGTTTTAACCACTAAGTGAAGAAGTCGGCCCTGCCCAGTGAAGAGACACCTCCCTAGCACCTGCCAGCCAATATAAATAAAGAGAGGCTAGCGCCTCATTCATTCACTCACTCATTCCACTCAACAAGTGTGCAAGTTTGGAGATAGTTGCAGTTGGGAGAAGAAGGAAGAGAGGCGCATTGCTCAGTGTTGGATATTCTCTAGTGTTTTGGTTTATTGTCTTGGCATTGTATTGGCTATCTATATTAAGGAAGTTTTAGCTGGGTTTTCTCCCCCGTAAGGGTTTCCCATGATAAATGTTGTGTATCTTGTGATTGTGTTTCTCTTAGTGATCCTACCTATGCTATTGTTATCTAGTAAATCGAAAAGAAACTTAATAGCTGCTCTAAAATTAACATGGTATCAAAGCTAAGCTGAAGAGAGCACCTTTCACTAGATAAGCAAAAACGTCACTGTTGTCATACAAGAAAATTAGGGTTTTTTTATTGAAGAGGAATTTCAACCTAAAACTCATCAAGGAAATGTGCCCTAGTCTAGCGAGCTCATTGGCAGCTTGAGCGCACTTTTCCAGTGGATAGAACTCCCAGAAAGTGAAACCCTAGTTTTCACCGGTACCAGAAAACCAGGAAACCAGAACCAGTACCAAAAGTACCAGTCTAGAATTGCGCAAGCTCAGTTTCAAGGGGTAAAAGTTGGATTTTCATAAAATTGACTGCACCAGGCTACTCACCTCAGCCAAGCGTACCTCCTGGTAAGTTCAAATCTAAATTCTAAGCACTTTCATTTTTTGATCATTTTCCCAACTTCAGGTCAAGATGTCTGCAAGCACCAAGCTTGTTGACAAGTTAAGGTGTCGATAAATTTCGTGCCTGGAAGTATAGATTGCACCCATTCTTGAAGAGAATGACCTACCAAGATTCATCAAAGAAAATGTACCAGAACCCACAGATGCTACAGCTAAAGCAAAGTACCAGAAGGACATGGTTGGGGCCAAAAGAATCATTGCAGACTCTATCAAAGATCACTTGATCCCTTAAGTGGCATCTAAAGATACCCCAAAAGAAATGTTTGATGCCCTAACCAAATTGTATGAAGGAAGAAACATTCACCGGAAGATGAACTTGAGAACTCAACTCAAGAATACAAAGATGCAGAAAGGATAAACAGTTCATGAATATTTCTCTAGAATCTCTCAATTCAAGGAACAGCTAGAAGCAATTGGAGATACCCTAGATGAAAATGAACTCATAATGACAGGTCTTAATGGTCTCACAAGACCTTGGGATGCACTCATCCAAACCATTTGTGCCAGAAAGGAAAAACTACAATTTGACAGTCTTTGGGAAGAATGTGTTCAAGAAGAAGCAAGAGTAGCTAACCGAGAAGCAGTACTATTAAGGGATGGTGATCAACCTTTAGCTACTCATACTAAAGGAGGAAAGAGAAGTCCTCACTTCAAGAAAGAGACCCACCCACATAAGGAGTCTCACTCCCCAAATAAATTCATCCATAAAGAATCTCACCCCCGAAGGAGATTCCAGAAGTTTCAGAAAGGTCAAAGAAGAGAAAAGGATTTCTCATCCTACCAATGTTACCATTGTGACAAGATGGGACATATTGCTAAGAATTGTCTAGCTAGAAGAGAAGAATACAAAAAGAGGAACAAAAGGCACCATGCCCATATTGTTGAAGATGAAGAGCCACCCACGAAGATGATTAAAGAAAAGATTGAAGACTATGTCTTAATCGCTGCCCTCGCAGGATCAGTGTCACCTGGTGAGGATACGTGGCTCATAGATAGTGGTGCTTCCAACAACATGACAGGCCAGAGAGACATTCTCTCTAGCCTTACAGAAAAGAACTTTCCCTAGAAAGTTACACTTGGAGATGATTATCAACACCCCATCAAAGGAGTAGGAGAGTCCAATTATAAACTTGATTCAGGGACCCCAATGAAGATGAAGGATGTATTATATGTATCGGGTTTGACGAAGAACTTGCTTTCTATCTTAGCCTTAGATAAGAAAGGCTTCAGGGTTGCATTTATAGATGGTGAAGTCCTCATGTGGCCTAAAGGAAAAACCATAGAAGATGCAATTGTTATTGGAACAGAAGAAGGTGGCATGTATAAATTAAAAGGTCACTCAGATGCAACCTTGATTCAGTCCAATGAGAGTCCATGTGAACTTTGGCATAGAAGACTAGCTCACATCAACTACAAGGCCTTACCATATGTGAGCAAGGCAGTTACAGGTCTACCAGATTTCAAGGTTGATCATGAAGGTGTGTGCAAGGGATGTACACAAGGAAAGAACATCAAGAATCCTTTCCCGAAGAGCGATAGTAAAGCAGAAGGAGTCTTGGAGCTCATCCACTCAGAGATGTATATGGCCCAATGCCATCCACCTCTCTTAGTGGGTATGTATACTACGTATCATTTATTGATGACTATTCTCGCAATACTTGGGCTTACTTCTTAAAATCAAAAGATGAAGTGTTTGGGAAATTCAAGGAATTCAAAGCCTTGATAGAGAATCTTGCTGAAAGAAAAATCAAGATACTCAAGTCAGATAATGGAGGAGAATACACCTCAAAAGAGTTTGTAAGCTTTTGCAAAGATGTAGGGATTAAGAGGGAGCTCACCACTCCCTACAATCCTCAACAAAATGGTGTAGCAGAAAGAAAGAATACAACTATAATGGAAGCAGTGAAGATTATGATAAATGATCAAGATCTTCCAATGTACTTATGGGCAGAAGCAGCAAGAACAACAATGTATGTACAAAACAGATTATCCCATAGTGCACTTGGGTTCAAAACCCCCAAAGAAATGTTCTTCGGAAAGAAGCCAAAAGTAAGCCATCTCAAAATATTTGGTTGTCCAGTGTTTGTACACATTCGGAAAGAAAAGAGAACCAAGTTGGACCCTTCAGGAAAGAAGGGAATATTTGTTGGATACTGTGAGGTCTCTAAGGCCTTTAGAATTTGCATCCCAGGTTACCATCATATTGAGATCAGCAGAGATGTAACCTTTGATCAAGATGAATCACTCAAGAAATCAAGGAGATGCCAGCTTGAAGAAGTATATGAAGAAGAACCTGTAGCTCCCAGAGTTGCAGAACCAGTAAGGGAAGCCACAGTTTCCCCCGATAATGAGATTCATGAAGATCATGATATGATAGAATCTCAAGAACCTCCCCAGATGACAATCTCTCACAAGAGAAAGCCAGCTTGGGCAAGGGAACTTATTCAAGATGAAGAGAAGTATGGTGCCCCCGAAGGAACCATGAGACAAGTTAAGAAACCTAAGCCATTCTCCAATTATATGGCTTTGATGTGTGATCTCATAGAGAAGGAGCCTACTTGCTTTGAAGAAGCCATTCAGAAGAAATAATGAGCAGATGCCATGACAGAAGAATATCAATCCATTATAAAGAATGATGTATAGGAAATAGTTCCCAGACCGAAGAGAAAAGATGTGGTATCCTCCAAAGGGCTATACAAGATAAAACATGTTGTTGATGGAAGTATTGAGAAATATTAAGCAAGGTTTGTAGCTCGTGGTTTTTCTCAGAAGGAAGGCATTGACTATGAAGAGATGTTTGCTCCTGTAGCCAGATACACTTCTATCAGAACCATCATAGCCCTTGCAGCTAAGATGAAGTGGGAGTTACACTAGATGGATGTGAAAATAGCCTTCTTGAATGGTGTCATTGAAGAAGAAGTGTATATAGAACAACCTCAAGGATTTGAAGTTGAAAATAGAAAGACACATGTCTGCAGGTTGAAGAAGGCTTTGTACGGATTGAAGCAAGCTCCTAGAGCTTGGTATGGAAGAATTGACAGTTTCCTGACGAGCTTAGGCTTTACCAAGAGTAAAGTTGATTCTAACATTTACTTCAAGGTTATGAATGATGAGCCTGTTATATTGTTGTTGTATGCGGATGACTTATTCTTAACTGGAAAAGAAAAGCTCATCACTGATTGTAAGAAGAAGCTCGCTGCAGAATTTGAGATGAAAGACCTAGGCCTAATGCACTATTTCTTAGGTCTTGAGGTTTGGCAGAGCCCAAAGAAGATCTTCCTTAACCAAGGGAAGTATGCAGTTGAAATATTGAAGAGGTTTGATATGTTGGACTGTAAATCCATGAATACACCCATTAAAACAAAGTTGAAGCTCCTGGTTGATACTTCGTCAGAATTGATTGATGCTACTCTATACAGACAAATCATTGGATCGTTGATGTATCTGATGAACACCAGGTCAGATATATGTTTTGTTGTGAACACCTTGAGTCAGTATCTGGTAGAGCCCAGACGTGTTCACCTTGTTGCTGCAAAACATGTGATGAGATACCTTAAGGGTACATTGGACTTTGGTCTCTGCTACAATGGAGATCAAGATTTCAGACTGATTAGTTATATCGATTCAAATTGGGCTAGAAGTGTTTCTGATAGAAAGAGCACTTCAGGATGTTGTTTCAGTCATGATTTCATGGCAGAGTAGGAAGCAATCCAGTATTGCTCTCAGTACAGCAGAAGTAGAATACATTGTTGCATGTTCCGCCAGTTGTGAAGCCATATGGCTACGGAAGTTGTTGATAGGTCTATTTGATCTGGAGAAGGAAGTGTTAATATTATGGTAGCTGCGGGAGGTATTTACCTCTACGTGTAAACCTGACGAGGATAGAATACTCCGGGAAGCAAGAAGAAACCCTAATGAGTTGGCTAATAACCCTAGAAGACTTGTCGGCTCAAGAAGATAATTTATATTAGGTTATTAGCCTCCAAGAG
>ML796772.1:397979-422988 GCA_009831015.1 Picea engelmannii | reverse complement strand
AGTATTGTGTCATACCTCTTCCAAAGGGAAACCAACATCAATAATTAAAGGATAAACCAACTATAACATTAATAAAAAGATCACCACACAATGGTAGCTGTCAAGCCAAGCATTGGGCGGAAAAGATAACTCCACATTGATTTATTTCATTAGCAGATAAGTGCATATATACATGAGTAGATGACTCTTGGTATTCCCCAACGGGTGATCGTTCCTATCACCTATGACACTTTGTATTTACATTACTGTTACATGTAACGCAACCTTAAAGGGATTACGTGTCCAACATTCCCCCCCTTAAACCGAAGGGGTGTGTGTGAGTCCAAGCATCATTCTGAACTTCTCAATTTTTTCTCTTCCAAGCGCTTTGGTAAAGATGTCTGCAATTTGCTCATTTGTGGAACAATGTCTTAATTGAATAGTCTTGGCCTCTATATGATATCGAATCAGGTGATACTTTTTGTTGATGTGCTTGGTTCGATCATGGAATCTGGGATTCTTAGCCAACTTGATTGCGAAAGTATTGTCAACTAGAAGAGGAGTAGAATTCACTTGTTTCTCCTGCAAATCTTCAAGTATTTTCGTGAGCCACACAATCTCCTTTGTTGCTTCTGCAGTTGCCACATATTCTACCTCTGTTGTGGAATCTGCTAGAACCGATTGTTTGCGTGATCTCCAGGAGACAACTGCTAATCCAAGACTCATGAGATAGCCTGAAGTTGATACTCCATTTTCCTTATCTCCATCAAAGTCTGAATCAAAATATCCGATCAGGTTGAAGTCATCTACCTTAAAGTACTTGAGTCCAAAATCTTGAGTTCCTTTCAAGTATTTTAGAACTCTCTTTGCAGTAGACCAATGTCCTTCACAAGGCTTCTGCATGAACCTGGAAAGAATGCCAACAACAAATGACATGTCTGGTCTGGTGGTAGTAAGATAGATAAGACTTCCCACAAGCTATCTATACTTGGTTGCATCCTCATATTCATTCCCTTCTTTTGATGTGAGCTTCAAGTTTTGTTCCATTGGAGTAGAAACAGGATTGCACTCAGCCATGCCAAACTTGTTCAACAGTTCTCCAATGTACTTCTTCTGGGAGATGAATATTTACTTTGGATTTTGAATCACTTCAATACCCAAATAGTAGTGAAGATGTCCCAAATCTGTCATCTCAAAGCCTTTCTTCAACTCTTTCTTTATGGATGCAATGTAGTTCTCATTGTTCCCTGTTATGAATAGATCATCCACATATACTACAAGATATACAACAGTTTTTGCAACTTTCTTGACAAACAAAATTTCATCGTCAAGATTGAAATGCTTGAAATTCAATTTCAGAAGATGTTTGGTTAGCTTTTCATACCATGCTCGTGGTGCTTGTTCCAAGCCATACAAGGATTTGATGAGCTTGCATACCTTATGTTCTTGTCCCTTCACAACAAAGCTTTATGGTTGAGACATGAACACATTATCTTTCGAGTCTCCATTCAAGAAAGCAATCTTCACGTCTATTTGATGAATTTTCCATCCATTTTGTCCTGCCATGGAAAATAGAGTGCGGATGGTAGCCCATTTTGTTGTGGAGGCAAAAGTCTCCTCATAATCAACACCTTTTTTCTTTGAAAATCGTTTTGCCACGAGCCTTGCTTTGTGCTTGTCAAGTGACCCATCTAATTTGTACTTGTTCTTGAATACCCACTTGCATCCAATCGGTTTGGTTCCATATGGAGGGTCCACCACCTTCGATGTCCCATTCTTGATGAGAGCATCATATTCCTTCTGCATGGCTTCTTTCCATTCATCATGAGAAGTGGCTTCTTTAAAGGAAGTCGATTCATGGTTAGTAGATAAATTTAACTCGCAATCATATGAAACATCCATATCATCACCTGAGTTTGAATTATCTACATTACCTCCATCTTGTTTTGAGGAAAATATGGTTCCTATCTTTTCGATCTCATCGGGATGAACACTTTCAAGTGTTTTTCTGAGCCATTTTGGTGGACCTTTCTGAGATGCTCCAAGTTGCTTGGTTGGTTGAGATGGTGTTGAGTTCTCATCAAGTCTCAGCTTTTCAATCCTCTTGATCACATCATCCAACTGAACTTCAGGTTTTGATGAAGTGGCAGGAACTTCTTCATGTGGGGAAGATGGCGCTACACAAGGAGATTCCAAAGATTGACCCAAGATAGGGATCCCCCCTTCAAGATGTGGAATCTCATCATCGAATTCATGATATGTCTTTACACAAGTGAATCTGTCTAGGCAATCAAGTTGTCTCTCAACAATTTCATCTTTCTTGGTGGATTCAAGAAAGATCACATCTCTAGAAAGGATGAACTTCTTGTTTGTCTCAATGTAAAGACGATACCCCTTGGTGGTAGTTGAGTACCCCAAGAAGATGCACTTCCAACTCCTCGCATCAAGCTTGCGTCTTTGCTCCTTAGGAATCAAGGCATAGCGGGTGGAACCAAAGACCCTGAGATGCCTCACCGAAGGAATGTGGCCATACCACATTTCATATGGAGTCTTGTTTTTGACAGCATGAGATGGACACTTGTTTTAAGCATAAACTGCACATAGAACTGCATCAGCCCAAAACATCGATTTAACATTCTTGAAAAACATCATGGAACGAACCATATTTAGAAGTGTCATGTTCATTTTTTCAGCCACACCATTCTTTTGGGGATTGTATGGAACTGCGGTTTGATGTTTGATCCCATGTTGGCGAAGGTAGATTTCAAATTCATTAGATGTATATTCTCTTCCATTATCAGTGCGAAGAGAGCCAATACGAGATTGAGCTTCATTTTGAATCCATACATAAAAAAATTTAAACGTTTCAAAAGCTTGTGATTTATTTTTCAGCAAGTATACCCAACACATCCTGGTGTAATCATCAATTGAAGGACATTATATATTTATTTCCATATGCAAAAGGAACAGGCATAGGGCCGCACAAATCGGAATGAATCAGTTCAAGATTTCTACATGCTCTCGAAGTAGAACCATGAAAAGGATGTTTGTTATGCTTTCCAAGGATACAAGCATCACATTGTTTCAGTTTTCAAGGAATGGTAAGAAGACCAGAAACACCATTCTTTCTCAATAAACAAAGACTGTCATAATTAATATGACCAAATCTAGCATGCCACAAAAGACTAGATGACATTATACCTTCACCGTGATCAAAGAGGTATGCAGCATTATGTGTATGAGTTGATGTCCCATTCAACTTCAATAGTCTTCCATCTTCCATTCCGGTCATAACTAGCATGTTCTCAGAATCCTTTCATACTTCAACTTTGCCACCGATCATGTGAACAGAGTGGCCTTGCTATCTAATGAGCACAAGGGACAGCAAGCTCCTTTTCAACTTAGGAAGATAGAGTACATTGTGCAGAAGAAAATACGGGTGTCCAGGCGACTTAAGCCTGATGGTGCCCATTCCCGAGGGTTTAAGGCTAGACTTATCTGCAAAATACATTATGCCATCTACATTGTCATTGAAGTCTTCAAAAAATCTCTTCGAAATGTCATGTGAGAGGTTGTGCCTGTGTCAAGAAGCCATGTATCTTTCCAAGGACCATATGTAGTGTTAAATAAATCTTTTGTTACTCCTATATTGCAATGAGCAACAATGTAATGGGCAGATTCAGGTGGATTACCTTTTGTTGTTTCTGTAGGTTTACCTTTGTCCTCTTTCTTATTTTGTTTGTCTTCTTTGATCTTGTCCCATGGAAATCTGCAGTCATTTGCTTTATGTGACCCATTCTTTTTGCACTGGGTACAATGGAGATTGGATCTATCACCTTGGTTGTGTCTTCCCCCTGCCTCTGAAACTCCTTTTTCCACATCCACATCCTCTTCTATTGCTTTCTCCTCTGGAAGAATCAGGTGGTTTACTCGTCTTTCTGAGCAAGGTAAACGGTTTCGCCAGTTGAAGGAGTTGGCTTCTTTCCAAAGGCTTTCTCACGATCTACATTTTTATTTACCAATTTTTGAAATGTCATGGATTTCATCTGATCACTTGCTTGCAGCGATTCAAGGTAGTGAGAATACGTAGGGTAGAGGGCCTTAATGAAGGCCATGAGAGGGAGGTTAATATTCGCTCCAATGGCTTCAATGTCATGCATTATGGCTATGATTTCTGAAGCAAGAGCCATAGGGTCATCATTCTTCAACTCTAGATTCAACATTAGTTGTATGAGTTCAAGCTCAGAATGTCTGTCATACAATTCATTTAATATTTTCAAGGCGCCATAGGAATCACTAATGGAAGCAATGATGGCTCACATCTTCACTTACTGTCGCTGAGATTATTGCATATGCCTTCTAGTCTTTGTCTTCCCATATTTCACGTTCTTTGTCTGTGGTCAGAATGACTGGTTTCTTGCCAGGTTTGCTACTCTGAGACTTTAATTCTTAGTCTTCTTCTTCTGATTCTGCTTCTTCTTCAGTTTTGTTGCTCTGAGGGACTGCTTTTGCCTTGCAAATCCCTTTCCATAGGTTGTTGAAGATCAGTGTGCTCTTGATCTTCCTGTACCATTCTCTATAGTTCTCCTTGCCAGTCAGCACCACATCGACAATGAAGATGAGAGAATGCACTATCTTCTGTTGTCTTCACACACACGTTAGCAAGCGAAAAATACAGTGAGGCTGCACCATGAAGTTATCTTGCTACTACACCAAGAATGCAAAGAATGCAATGTAATTGTATTAATAATACCAGACTGGTCTAAGCATAGTACATTTGAACTCAAATCGCTCTAATCATCAGCACTAATGTAATAGCTATCAAATCTAATGGATGTAATAGCTATCAAATGAATGGACATCATGTTGCCATACATATCAAATCTATGAAGTCGCCCATATTTATCCAATAGTTATCAAATGAATGAATACAGATACCAGATGTCCAAATAACAAATACCCAAGCGGTACTCTCCACATATGATACCACAAGCAGCCAGAGTAAATACTCAGCCAAGTCGTGGGTGAACTTCCAGCGGATGGACTTCAGGTTCAGGCGACAGATTGACTCTTCTCCGCACGTCCCAAGCGATCGGTGTACGTCCCAAGCGATTTTTGCAGGTGGTTTTGCATGAAAGAACAACCCACTTAAGAGGTATTCTCTGTATTTTACTGTTCAAGTAGGTCGTGAATGTAATTTTGTATATTAGGTCGTCGTAATTCAATTTTTTTTAGGCTTCGAGACTAGCAAATTTAGGTCTCGCTAGTGGCTTCAGTTCTTTGATTACTATTCACATGATATCAGATTGTTGTTGGGACGGGGCTTGTGGATTTTGCAGATGCTCAAATGTGAAAGAGTCGTCGGGAAAAAAGGTTTGGAGGTGGAGAGGACAGAGCGATACATGCAAAGGTCAAAATGAAAGGACGTGAGGTCGTTTCGAGGGCGAATTTCACGTAGAAGAGTTTGCACACAAACTAGGTTTAGGGTTTCGGGTGTCGACCAAAAACTTCAACCAATGTGAGGGCGTGAGAGAGGCGCTCAATGTGTTGGAGAGAGGTGCACTTAGACAGAGAATAACCAGAGAGAAAGTGCGCGGGACAAGCGGACTGGAATGACTAGAGATCAGAGATTCGATCAGGACTGAGGAGAGGCATTTTCTGCACCGTAGGGGAAAGGAAACACTGGGAGAAATTATGGAGTTAGTGCTGGCTCTGATACCACTATCAGGCCAAGCATTGGGCAGAAAAAATAACTCCACATTGATATATTTCATTAGCTAGATAGGTGCATATATACATGAGTAGATGACCCTTGGTCTTCCCAACGGGTGACTGTTCCTATCACCTATGACGTTTTGTATTTACACTACCGTTACATGTAATGCAACCCCTAAAGGGATTACGTGTCCAACGGTAGTGATTTACTCTCAAGGTACACATGTAAAAGCCACACTTATATTACTTACTATTTCTATGTGCTTCATAAATTGAAGATAGATGCTTGTGGTAAATGCATCATCATGATTCATAAGCCTCAAATTCAATCTCTGGCCTTAGAATTGGTGATTGCAGTAAATGGATCATCGTAAGCCTTAAATTCAATCCTTGGCCTTAGAATTGGTGACCATCTTTTTCTTTGGGAAAAAAAAATGGGTGACCATCAACATGGATAGCCTTCTCCTCCATAATAATATAAAGATACTTAACGGCATCATATGAGTAATCAATGTAATTGGGCCATGTAGGAGATTGGTATAAATAGCATCATGTGAGTATCGAATGTAACTAAGTCATATGAATGACCTAAATAAACTATGTTATTCTAGGTTGCATGGAAAACTAATAAAAATGCCATCGTCCAAGTATCTACTATAATTGAGTCATACGAGTTACTAAACTACTCACCATAAGTGATGATAGACATTTGATGTAAACTACTCGCTACGAGTGATGATAGACATGTGCAATTTGTGAAACCATTGATTAATGCACAAGGACCATGTGAGTTTCGACCATAATAGGAATGGTAATGAATATCAAATAGTGTTGAGCACATGAATTTTAGTTACATGATGAATGACCATGTGAGTTTTAGCCACGTCGAAACTCTATTGTTGATCATGCTTTATACCCTCACAAGATATCCCAAAATGTATAACCAACCTCCCTTGGAATCTAAGTAGCTATGTTGCATGCTAATATGTTTTCCTTATATAGGGAACACCTTTCATGTGCATTCAAAATCCCATCATAATATCAAAATATAATGAACAACGAAGGTTGTTGTTGGGTATTGAAGGTTGTTGTTGGGTATTGATCGACTCTAATGCTTATTATTGAAAGATTTTCAACAACTCCCATTAACTGCCTATTCTGTGTACCGATTTAGCGAGATAATTAAGTTTAATAGCTTTCTAAAAAACAAATTCAAAGGAAATAACTAAAATATTTCTTTGAGAAAATATACATCAAAATAAATGTTGAAAAAACAAATCTAGTAATTTAACAAATTCAGAGACATGATTGCGAGAACCTGAACAACAATCCAAGTCAGAAAAAATATAAAAGAAAAAAAAAATCATCAGAGGGTTGAATCAATGGTAAATCAGGGGTGGTGATATTCCCCATTAAGATTCAGTTCCTGGCACATGCTTTCCCTGTCATGGGCCATCTGACATGCTTTCCCTATCATGGGCCATCTCACCTGTGCAAACAGCCTTCTTAATGCAGTTCCCAGGGACTGTTTTCCATATCATGAGCCATCTCACCTGTGCAAACAGCCTTCTTAATGCAGTTCCCAGGGACTGTTTTTCATATCACGAACCATCCCACCTGTGCAAACAAGCTTCTTAATGCAGTTAGGGCCAGTTGCAAACCCTAAGCAACTTGGGCAGGATACATATTCCCCGCATAAGAGGATCTTTCTAGAGTGTTGTAAGCCGTCTACATTTCATTTCATGGTAATACTTCCACATTGGGGAAGGGCAATGCTTGAAACAGTTGTAAAAAGAAGCATCCTGTCCAAAAGACGATAATAATAATAATAATAAATAAAAGGAATAATAGTTGAGCAGTTATTCAGAATTTGTATGGGATGATTAAAAACCATTGGTATCGCTAACCATACGATCGTAATGAATGAATAAGGAATGGAATTTGTATGGGATGATTAAAAACCATTGGTATCACTAAGGTTTCATACGATAGTAATGAATGAATAATGAATGGAAATTAGAATTCCCTATCAAGTACCTCGATGAATAGAGTATCACAAAMAGAAATGCCTACAAACAAGCCAAWCAGCTTAAAACAAACCAGTAAGTGAAAAGGCAYACTTACTCTGAAATTTCAGCATTGTCCTTGGCAAAACTGATAGCTGCAAGCCTGATAAACCTATAGAGTTCCCCTGTTGTGTGACCTTGAAGATTTACCGGTCCATCTTCAAAATCCACTGCCTTGCTTAGATATCCTCTTTCATTCAAATGCTCTACAAACTGGACCCACTCTGGCCATAGATGCTCCAAAGAACCCGAATCCCCTTCGGTCTTCTTCTTTATTATCGGCATCTTCTGCTCATTTTTAACACCTTCCTTCTTATTTTTCACGCTTTTCTTCTTCTGCTCAGATTTTACACTTTCCTTTGGGATGGACAATTCCTCAGTAATACTATCAATTTTCCCTCTTAAGCTTCTTTTGAGCTCGAGAAATACCTGGGCTATCTGATCCTTAGCGGTCTCCGGGAGTGCATTTTTGTTATTGAATTTCGTGAACGTATTGTCCAAATCATCTACATTATCCTTCAATACATTGATCAGTCTCCACTGAGATTCGAGCATACTCTGCAATTTTTTGACCTGTTCTTCTGGCGGAAGATCGCTCAGGCCTTCAAACTCCAACTTCAGTCTTTTACTCTCCGACTTTTTATCAAGGCCAATAGCTTCTTTGAAGAATAAAGCAACGGTCTTGCTCTGCGAGCTTTCAGGCTCTGCCTGAGATGAAATTCCCACATCGGAACCGTCTTTGAAATCCTTTCCTTCGTTTATTTCCTTTCCATCGAGCTTAGAAAAATCTTCATGAGACTCGGAGGGCAGTTGAGGATCGGCAGAAAAGTACCTGAATCCCGTGAGTAAATGCAAAGGAACAATTACCCTGGGAAAAACGCCATTGCCGCTGAAACCCAAATCATTTTCTGACGAAAACCCTGGAAATATCTGCAGATTACGTGAAATAAAGGAGCCAATTTTCCCATGCCTTATGCATGTATTCAGGCGCCGAAGAAGAAACAGGCTTTGCTGAGCTCTGCGTGCAGGCGAGCTGCTTTGCGCGAACATTTTGAATAAAATTCGATGGAAACCCCTAATATAATCGGGGGGTTTTCAGTATTATGGAGCGACGGAACCTTAGGGATTACAGTGCGGCCTCTAACAGTCCCATGCAGTCCCATGCTTGGCGTTTGATAGATGCCTGCAAGTCCGTGGAAGGCATATATTGAGGTGAGGTTTAAGGAGGAACGAGGATCAGGGTTTAAAGTAGCCAAGTAGTAGTGAGGGTTTATAGCGGAGTCGCATTAGCCTTAAAAGTGGTGCTAAGCTTCAAAAAAAAATTGTGAAGCTAGAAAAAGGAATTTTGTAGTAAAATTGTGGAGTTAGTAATCATCATATGTAAGGGATGATCTTGTAGGAGTAAAAGTTTTTGGTACACAATTTTTTTACCCATCTCCCTCCTCTAATTACCTCACGTCAAAGATGTCATAGCAAGGCATGACACAAATACTAAGTAGGGGAAAGGAAACATCGAAGTGAATTGGTGTGGTTAATTTGTTTAGAGACCATGAGATTTTGTTTTTGGGAGGATTTAAAGTGATGTAGCTAGCGATTTAGATCTTCATTCTTAGATGCATTTGATGAAGCCTATAGAACCTTTGTGTGAAATTGGATGAATCAACATATTTGGGTATGCAACTACAAAAGAAACAAAAGTGAATTGATTTCCTTCTATAATGTTTTGGGCTAGCAATTTAAATCCCCATTCTCAGTTGCATTTAATGAAGCCTATACAACATTTGTGTGAAATTGGGTTGCAACTACAAAAGAAACAAACTAATCATGAAAACTAATTGATTTCCTTCTGTAAACCTTCATGCCACCACTAAAGTGAATTTATTTCCTTCTATAACCCTTCATGCCACCACTAAAGCGTTTGAATTTAGCTTACATATATAATTGGTCTAGTGATTGTGGTCATGGAGGACAAAAGACAACACTAATTAGACTTATTGCAAGCTTCATTTGTGACAATCCAGTTTGATCAACCTCTACTTTCTCATTTTCTACCTCTAACACTCTTGTCGTTGCCTTTGCTACATGTGGTTCTGTCATAATGACACTATCTAACACTTTATACGTTTCCTTGAGCCATCTAGATGGTTCGCTCCAAAGACTGAAATTTCGTAAATTTTTCTTTAGTGAGAAAAGAGGGGAAATAGGTTAGAAGAAAAGGGAATAAAAGCTAATTCCACAATATGAATTGAATGTTCTTTACATATGTTAGAGCTTCTAGCACCAAAAGAAATAACTTGATTTAAAATGGGTAATGTGTAAAAGTGAGCGGTTATATTTCATAATAAACTAAATGCAGCATTTATTTTTACCAACTTCATTTATGAAATGGATCAGCGAATGGTTATATTTCAAAATGGATATAAGAGAAAACTCAAGCCATTAAATGCAATGGCTCATGTAAGATATATCAATGATGTTTGGACTTCCTTTTTAAATTATTAAGTGTTAACAATCTCAAGGTAAAAGGTTTTAGGATTCTCATATTTATCATAGAGTAAAGAAAAGCACAAATTATTGGTAAAAGCTTTTAAATGTGATTCATAATGACATGTAAATATTTGTAATGTGTGTTGGCTTTCCTTTGGTGAATGGTCGACTCTCGCACCTACAAATCCCACACAACGCTAGAAAATAATTGAAATTATGAAATTGTTCAAGGGATTGAAGTATTGAAGTATTTCATATCTTGGTAAGTGAGTGTGATGGTTGTCAACAACACGTAAACCATTTTAAAAAAAACATCCACACCTATCAATCCAGATACAATTTCTCTACGTTTTTCAAAGTGATCTCCAATCTTGCAATTTATGTGGATAGAATCATCCACAATAAAGATTCACATCTCCTTACAATCATCACCTAACTTTCTCCACTATCCTACCTAGCAATTTCCATTAATAGCATTGTCTCTTTAAAGCTTCAGATGTATAATTTCCACCGAAGGTTCTTCATGTTTTTGAAACTCATACTGATTAATCTCCAACTTAGTAACTTACCTAAAAGTTTCACATCTCATTACAATCTTCAGCACGACTACATAAAATTCTCACATCTCCTTGCAATTTTCTTGGATAACATCGCCCATTTAAAGCTTCATATCTCATTAAATTATTCTCCTAGTTTCTCCATGCTTTCCAAACTCACATTATTATATTATATCAGGAGGAAGATATTGATATAATGTGCACTTTCTTTGGGATAATAAAGTGTGTTTTATGGACGTGTCCATCTGCTAAAAACAAGTGAGTTTGAGTTCAAGCTACATTACTAGTCGTGTTCACTTTCAACAACATAGGTTATTTGTTATAAATGATGTTGCAATTAGAATTGGTTTCCTTTGTGACACACCATGGGAGCCATCGTGCTATATATATGTCGAGACCACCATGCTATATGTAAGTCACGAAGTAAGAGAACTTTGGATTGATCTCTACTAGAATGCATAGAAGTTAAACATTGTTTTCTGAATTAGAAAATGTATTTGTAGATGGCTGTTAATAGGGCAAACATCCATAGAAATCTTAAAAAACAAACTAAGGTACTACATGATATCCTGAAAGAGCTAGCAAGTGTTAATTTGAAAGAAGATAAAGTCAATAGTTTTGTAGAAAACAACAACTGCAAGATTCATAAGGTGCAAATCCAGATATCAAATATGTGAATGGCCATTAAAATTTAAAAATGAACTGCATATACATAAAGATAGACTTGGTCCAGGAGAACGATTCACGTGACTCTAGATGGTGATGATGACGACTAAAATTGTGGAGGATGGAATTAAGAATGCATATATACATTGAGATTTAGACTCTGTAAAGCTTAGAAAAAAATGAATATTCTGAAATGTTTTATGGCCACCTAAATGGTCTCAAGTGCACTTCCGAGAAAAAGTCTTTAAAGGGAGGTTGATCCATAGTGAAGGTTTAGGATACTTTTTGAGTTCAAACGGAAGTAGAGCCACTAGATTTTCTCAGTGGGTTCTCGACATACAATCTGCAATCCACACTCGATGGCAAGGGTTAAGGTTCGAACCCGTCAACATTGTGGCGGAAAAATAAAATAAGCAATTGTCAAATAAGCAATCGGGAGCCTTGCGGACGAAGAATCAAGTGTGAGCAGGGAGCATGACGTGTTAGTGTTGTCGATTCGGTCGAGCCGCTTTGGCTATGGCTTCAACCGAGACGAGGCAGCCCCGTTGTTGCTTTAAAGGGGAAAATCCATCATGTGTTGAACCATTGCTTGGAAACCAACGGGTTCATACCTCATAATCGTTATCAACGCCCTATTTTCCCTTCACGGTCGCCTCTTGTTGATGGTCGTCAAATGTATAGATAAGGAACAATAATACCGACAGACTTCCTTACATTCAAATGACACATAGATGACATGGCGAGTGGACACGTAGCATGGTTTCATAGGCCATGGACAGACAACGAAGGCCTGAGGGGAACTTCTCCATAAAAGAACGCCTTGCCACATGTTCAAGCTGGTCAATGGTCACTCTGAATAACTATGAAGGGTGAATGCATTTATGACTTCGAGTTTACCAGATGAAGGTGTGGAGCTGACAAGCGTACACGTCGATCTTGTTTTTCCTTCTCTACCTCTTCTTCCACCAGACTTGTCTATGTCGTCGACGGGATCAATGAATGTAGCAACCATATCGTGGTTGTAGAGGCTTATAACGTAGAGGAAGACAAGTGGGAAATCATGCCCCCTATGATCCAACAACACGACAGGGGATGCATGGGGTTTTCATGGAAGGTAGATTCATGGTGTTAAGCAAAGGTAAATTTGACAGAAGTGAAGAAGCTTTCGATCATGAGAGCAAGAATGTGGAGAAAGTGGGCAGACGTGGAGATTCAGGGGAGATATATGGAGAAGTTGTGTGACTGCTTCTCCTTCTGGGGTGTTTGTACATGTTTAGTGAACAACATGTAACGAATTATGATGTTGAGAGAGGTCTTTTTGATGTCCTGAAGACTTGCAACATGCACAACAAAAAAAATGAAGATAGATACATATATATGAACACCTTAAATATATCTTTAGTAATAGAAGTAACATCACTTAACCCATCTTTAGTAATAGAAGGAGAGTTCCTTGATAGGTCTTCGCCGTCTATCAGAAGCATATAACATAATGCCACATATCTTAATATTGAATTGCAGGGAATACAACAGGTTTGGATGTCTTACAAATATTGAATGAATCGACTGTTGCGGCAGTCCCGGGAGCATCTTCAAGAAGGCTCCCTCCTCCATTTCATCTAGATCGTTCTCTCTCTCGGCTCCTTCGTCTTTGGTGGATGAACAAGATCGCTATTAGGCAAATGAACAGAGCAGGAACAACCGAGCTCACCGTGATCCCGACTATGCTTCTGATGCTCAGGGAATTGTTAGACGCCAAGGTTTTGTTCCGAGGTATGTTACTGAGGACCTCGAGGTAGGCCTTGTATGTCTGGTTTGCCGTTGATTTCATGCTGGAAAGTGGCCTGCCACCTATCTGCATTGTTTTCTTTAATGTTTTCCCACCTATTTACATTGTTTTCGTGATTGTTTCCAGGTTCATGGGTAGCATAATAGAAAAGAAAATCGACCTTTCAAAATAGGGCATTACCGTGGGATCTCCTTTGTGTCGGGTATAACTACGAGAAAAGTGGCCTCCAAATAAATGTATCAGGGTTCATTTATTTTTTAAATCTACATAGCAACCTACATATTCTTCACTCTATCACTTATGCATTGTCTTTAATGCTCTATATCATGAATCTTCTCTAGAATGTCAATTTTTCATTAGACTCTTCCTGTTTTATTATAGTGTAACCCTTATGATTTCATTGTTTTCCCCTGCACAAGAATCACATGTGCATAATGCCAATGAGAGCCTTTCAATTCACTGCACTCAGGGACGAAATGAGTTGGATTTGAAAGGAAGATCGATGGTTGCATCTACACGCACATTGGAGCACTCTCAAACTCACAACCTTATGCTTGTGCCAAGGATTAATCATAAATGAGCCAATGCTTTCCCTTTGATTCTTCAGTTTTACTTTTAATCATAGGAGGTGACGGATTTTCTAAGAAGTTCAGAGCTTGTGTTGTGTTCGACCGAGAAGAAGATTGAAGGAATGATGGGTGAGATACCTTGAATTTTTTTATTGAGAGATATGGTGGTAAGGATCTAGTTTTGATTGAATCCCACAACTTATGGATTAGGTTGGTTGTGATTAGAACCATGTAGGTATTTCTTTATTTGGTGGTGTAATGTCCCATTTTGGGACATTATAACATTACAACATTTAAGAGTGTTATGCTTACCCGAGTAGCCAGATAGGGGTGACAGAGAGTTCAGGAGATATTGAGGGGTTTATTTGGGCCCGACTTGCATCGTTCATCATCAAGATCCATTCCGCACAGCTGGGCTTTGGTTCCGTTGCATTCCGATGATTTCCGTAATTTTGAGTTATTATGGGTCACATCTTAATTAAATTCACTAATAAGGTCGTAATGGGCATATTACTCGGATAAACCTCTTAGTGTAATAGCTCATTGGAATCGGGAGGAAGAGCATCACAGGATAAGATGATGAGAAGTGACTTTCAGTGGTCGCAGAAGCCATCAGGATGGATAAATCACTTTTTAGAGGTAAAATGGTTAATTAATTAATTAATTAAGTGATTTAATCAAGGAATAATAAAATAAAGTAAAAGTCACTTGGAGGGAAAAGGTCAACAACGAATTAGGGTTTCGAGAAGCTATAAAGGAAGGGTAAAGCAACCTAATTCATTATGAATTGTTATGATTTGATGTTGAGAGTTCCCATAGGAGGAAGAGAGTCGACCTTGTTGTTTTGTGGATTTCTAGAGGAAACCACCACCATTGATCGATTTTAGTGTTGAGAGACACACCCTAGCCCATCAGAGATACCAGCTAGGTATTTCACCGAGCTATTCAGGAGAATCCAGTACAGTGTGCGCAACTCAGCGAGTGAGGGCGCAAGTCAGATTTAGGGTTTGAGCAGTTGCACGAGGACAAAGCTCTGATTACATTTTCCTTCCGACCCAGTTGAGATCCAGCCAAGGCGCTTAGATTGAGCTACTTCCCATCAGATTCTGATGGTGGAATCATTCAAAGTGCACCATCCAGCCATTTAGGGCGCAGCTCTTCTGGACAAACATTTGGGGGTTGCATGCAGAGTATCAGAGCAGATCCGGGCAAATCCTTCCGACCTAGTTCCACATTTGGCGAGACGATCGTTTTGAGCCCTATAGCAGAAGATTCCATTGGTGGAATCCTTTGGGGCGCATCCAGTGTCCTAGGAGGCGCGCAAACCCCCCAGGGGTCCAGATCCAGTGCCTCGGAGACCAGATCCGAGATCCAACACTCATCCATTTCAGTCTAGAGGCCAGGGCACTTCTATTGGAGCAGTTTCCAGCGCATTACGACGGTCTATCCTTCTAGACGAGTTTTCCAGCTGGTAGCGGTTACCATACATCTTCGGAATCACGAGTATTTCAGATCTGCTATCATCTTCTGATCACGAGTATTTTTATGCTACTTGCTTGTATTCCAGTGATGATCCATGAGATCTAGCTGACGTTTATATTCTATATTTCTAGTATGCTATTGTATTTCCATGCTTTAGTCGTATAATACATGATATTGGGCAGTTGATGTTCTTTACTTCTGCATGCGTCCTTAATATGTTGTTTAAACCATAAATATGCCACATGCACATGCAATAACCCACATGAACATGCAATAACCATCAAGATCTCAAACATACAACTAAAACGCATCCAGAAACCCCCAGAGTATCAGATCTGCAAGACAGAACAATAGATCAGTAGCAAATATCTTGATCAATGAGATCAGGGATATTACAGTGGTATCAAAGCTTTAGTCCTACCAGCTTGTGACTAAAGTCGACGAGTTCAGCGGGTGACCCAGATGGCAGAGAGGATGTGGGGAGATAGATATGAGCGATTAGAGGGCAGTGGTAAGGATCCCATGGAACCCGAGGTAGACTTCATGCAAGTTATCAGTGATATGATAGCTAGTCAGCGGACTATGTCTCAGTCCTTGGCTCAAGTGTCCAAGAGATTGGCTATCGTGGACATTCCGGGCACACAAGCCCCACATGCAGCATAAGGGAACTCGGGGGCATGCAGTAGACCCCAGACACCTACTCGCACATACACATCTTCGAGTAGGATTCACAGACCATGGTTCCCTAGTTTTCAAAGAGCACTCCCAATAGTAGCACAACAGTCGTTAGCACGGAGGTCGCCCACTCAGGTGGAAGACATTGCAGAGTACATGAGGGAGTATGCAGCGTTGGGCCGTGACTTCCATCATGACATGACACTAGTCGAGTACTGTGGACTTAGGAGCATGAACCATCCTAGAGAACCTCAGAGAGGAGGACAACAACAACAACAGGGGCATAACATAGATTTCATCCGGAAAGTTGGTAAACTCACCATACCTTCTTTTGACGGATCATCCAAATGCACTACCAAAGCTGGGGTACAAAAGCTAGACATGTACTACAAGCTCAACCAGATGACTGAGACGAAGGTTAGTGACACTTGCGCATTTGAGGGACAGTTGGATGGACACGATGATAATGCATGTCCTTCATCTTCCTCGCCAGGCAATGTTGAGGATTCAATACTTCAGCATAGCGGTGACACTTGTGAGGATTCATATGTGTTGGCACTTAGACATGATGAGATTAGGAGGTTGGATGACCTACCTATGGGTGTATACATGGCTTCCAGGAAGTCATGTATGGAGGATGATGAGCTTCATATGATGAGCGAGCCATATTTTTCATCTTCTCAGTCACCTATGCTAGCCACAACACATGAGGATATCGGTGGCATTCCTGGTATGGTAGCGGAGCCTTTTGTGGGGATTGTACATAAGGGACATATGGATCTACAGACCCAGGAGGAGAGGTATGGCTTGGAAATAGTTGACCTTACACATACCTATCAGTATGAGGAGAGTGAGTCACCACTCTTGGTGATTCCATTGATGGACCAGGTTGTGGAGACCGACAACTTGTTGGGACACTTACTCCCAGGATCGATCTACAGTGATGAGGATGCACTCCTTATTGGTCGAGATGACCATAACACGTGTCTAGACACATCTGTATGGGATCCAGGCGCAAATGATATTAGTAGGATGAGTGCACAGGAGGATACAACTGCCCATACGGGATATGGTGCGATTCAGATAGGGGTCACAGTTGGTGATGGCATGCAGTGGCATACAGGAGGACTCGGTAGCACAGGGGACAACGGGCAGTTCAATGCCTTATATTTCGAGGAGTGTGTTGTTGGGGATTCCATTGTTGACACTAGTAGTGAGGGGCATGAGGTAGAACCTCAGCGGGACTATGATCATGAGTCACAACACTGGACGTGACAATTGAGAGTCAGTAAGGACATGATCATGGCAGCAACTCGATGCATTGATGATACACATGCATTGGTGGCAGGTTATTGTTGGAGGGCCTCGATGGCACATGATAGTTCAGATAGGGGACTTGCCATTGATGACTTCCATACACTCATGGAGAGAGTGACTGTGATGAGGGCCGACTACTAGCAGTTATTGATGGAGATTACCTATTCGAGATTGGCGAGATGTATCACAGGGCACTAAGGGAGCAGGAGCTTGAGGTGGAACGACTCACTCATGAGTTGGTGAGCACACAAGGATTCTTGGAAGGCACACAGACAACCCTTCAAGAATCAGAGTCCAGATTAGATGAGCTCCTTGAGGAGACTGGTCAGAGATACACTATATCTATCTTGGCAGAGAGTCAGATATGTTCCTCAGTTAAATTGTTGGAGGATGTCCGGGTGTCGCAAGGGCCACCATTCATGGGTAGTTCTGAGACAATCGGTCATACACATACACACGAGGATTCCAGAGCCAGGGGCAATTACAAGGACACTTTCATTTGTGTTCTAGGATTGGTTGATATCCACACAGAGGTTGATCTGGTAATACACCTTAGACATATGATGATGAGAGAGATGTACAGTGAGATTCATGGGGATGCATTTGATGGTAGGGAAAAGACACAATTAGTGGAGCATCGAGATTCCTCTCCCTTGCAGCAACACATAGTTCTGGGAGATCACCTTCACAGTAGCAGCAACTATCTGAGTGATGATGGAGGGAGAGTGATTGACCAATAGTTTGTGGAGTTATCTACTGTTGTACCCGATAGTTGGAGTTTAGGCGATTATTCACCACGGGTGCTAGTGGATGAGCTTTTTGTCCAATCCTAGGGATTGACCAAAGCATATGATACTTTCCAGTCCTACAGTTGGGTGCAGATATTTATGATAGCCTTTCCCGACACTTTTATCGTTGACAACAACACAGGGGGAGCTAGACAGTGGCAGGGGACATCGAGAGTTGGTAGGTTGAGACCACCTGACAGGAGCATCTTGATTGCATACAACAGGATAGGGGTGGATCATCGGGGGCAGACAATTGAGGTCTTAGGCGTGATGGAGAGTATCCTAGGCCATGGGACAGAGGATATCTCAGAGGTTGCTACATATTCAAACTCTCATTGGGATGAGAGTGGAGGGATTTCGATAGTTACCAGTAGGGCACATCAGCAGTTAGTGGGGATTGGAAGTGATGAGCTTCCAAATTTGACATGGGATCCTGGAGTCCATTGGGTCGATAGTTTATTTCATCTTATGATGATCCATGCGTGGAGGGTCTAGTATGGATACTTTGAGTAGACAGTCATGATTAGAGTAGAGCAGCATAAACATGATGGTCCCTGCCAGAGACTAGCATGGGACCCTGGGATTACAGGACTGGGCATTTCATTGACTAATGGAGACGAATGGACATTTGCAGGGGGAAGTCACTTTGATTTTCCATTGAGTTTCATTATTGGGGAGAGCACGTCACTGGTTGGTGATTCATTGAGGTCTTGTAGTACCTCACTATGGCAACAACATGTTCAGTCGGTGGGGGCCGTGTTGAGTTTGGTATGGTCTGGTAGGATAGACCCATTTCGGGTTGAGGCCATGTGTTATTTGCAGGAGACTCATGGTGTTGATATGCTACATAACTATACTCCACAGGGCATTGCAGTTCACATTCTGATATGGGATCCAGGGATTGGAGTGCTTGGTAGTTCAATGTTTAATGGAGTTGAGTTTCGAGTAGAGTGGTTTCTCAAGGAGTTGACTGAGATTATTTGTCCATTGATCATTCTACTCATCAGGAGCATGTGGGTGTCATGTGTGGTGAGCACTTGGAGAGACCACATCTTGAGGGGAGTCTACCTTGTGTCACATAGGTGGATATGGGACCCCGGTATCATATGTAGTTGGATTCGGTTATTGCTTGAGGGCAAGCAATATTCTGGCATGAAGGACTGTAATGTCCCCATTTTGGCACATTATAACATTACAACATTTCAGAGTGTTATGCCTACCCGAGTAGCCAGATAGGGGTGATAGAGAGTTCGGAAGATATTGAGGGGTTTATTTGGGCCCGACTTGCATCGTTCATCATCAGGATCCATTCCGCACAACTGGGCTTTGGTTCCGTTGCATTCCGACGATTTCCGTAATTTTGAGTTATTATGGGTCACATCTTAATTAAATTCACTAAGAAGGTCGTAATGAGCATATTACTCAGATAAACCTCTTAGTGTAATAGCTCATCGGAATTGGGAGGAAGAGCATCACATGATAAGATGATGAGAAGTGACTTTCAGTGGCTGGAGAAGCCATCAGGATGGATAAATCACTTTTTAGAGGTAAAATGGTTAATTAATTAATTAATTAAGTGATTTAATCAAGGAATAATAAAATAAAGTAAAAGTCACTTGAGGAAAAAGGTCAACAACGAATTAGGGTTTTGGGAAGCTATAAAGGAAGGCTAAAGCAACCTAATTCATTATGAATTGTTATGATTTGATGTTGAGAGTTCCCAGAGGAGGAAGAGAGTCGACCTTGTTGTTTTGTGGATTTCTGGAGGAAACCACCACCATTGATCGGTTTCGGTGTTGAGAGACACACCCTAGCCCATCGGAGATACCAGCCAGGTATTTCACCAAGCTATTAAGGAGAATCCAGTACAGTGTGCGCAACTCAGCCAGTGAGGGCGCAAGTCAGATTTAGGGTTTGAGCAGTTGCACGAGGACAGAGCTCTGATTACATTTTCCTTCTGACCCAGTTGAGATCCAGCCATGGCGCTTAGATTGAGCTACTTCCCATCAGATTCCGATGGTGGAATCATTCAGAGCGCCCCATCCATCCATTTAGGGCACAACTCTTCCGGACAAACATTTGGGGGTTGCATGCAGAGTATCAGAGCAGATCTGGGCAAATCCTTCTGACCAAGTTCCGCATTTGGCGAGACGATTGTTTTGAGCCCTATAGCAGAAGATTCCATTGGTGGAATCCTTTGGGGCGCATCCAGTGTCCCAGGAGGCGCGCAAACCCCCCAGGGGTCCAGATCCAGTGCCTCGGAGACTAGATCTGAGATTCGACACTCATCCATTTCAGTCTAGAGGCCAGGGCACTTCTATTGGAGCAATTTCCAGTGCATTACGACGGTCTATCCTTCCGGACGAGTTTTCTAGCTGGTAGCGGTTACCATACTTCTCCAGAATCGCATATTTTTGCCGATCTATCAGTGCATGCATCAGATCTGTTATCATCTTCTGATCACGGGTATTTTTATGCTACTTGCTTGTATTCCAGTGATGATCCATGAGATCTAGCTGACGTTTATATTCTATATTTCCAGTACGCTATTGTATTTCCATGCTTGAGCCATATAATACATGATATTGGGCAATTGATGTTCTTTACTTCTGCATGCGTCCTTAATATGTTGTTTAAACCATAAATATGCCACATGCACATGCAATAACCATCAAGATCTCAAACATACAACTGAAACGCATCTAGAAACCCCGAGTGTATCAGTTCTGCAAGACAGAACAATAGATTAGTAGCAAATATCTTGATCAACGAGATCAGGAATATTACAGGTGGTCTTGAATGAAATCTACAATTGATTGATTTGCAACGAGTTTGTTGGACAACAATCGAGTAAAGATAAGTATTTGACCAACCAGCCAGCTATGAAGCATCGTACAACGCAAAGAAATACCTGTTTATAGAGCGAGATATGTACCTTCTACGCTTTTCCGGAAAGGCAACTACTCATTCAGGCTTCTTGTACCATTCACCGCTAATCTAAACATTCATTCAATAAACCCTATAACCCACGAAACCCATCAATTCAATAAAATCCATCAAATCTTGTACAATAAAACCCATCAATTCAAAAAAACACATAACGCAGGAAAATGAGAAGTTTATGGCAATGCTAAAGACAATGACAGCCGCATAAACTTACACCGCTATAAGACCATCCAACCACACAAGCCCGTGAGTAGCTTCTTCGTTTCATCATCTGAGGAAATTAATCATCGACATCAAAATCCCATCAGTAAGATCATAGCCACAATAAAGAATCGAT
Source organism: Picea engelmannii (assembly GCA_009831015.1). Taxonomy (NCBI): domain Eukaryota; kingdom Viridiplantae; phylum Streptophyta; class Pinopsida; order Pinales; family Pinaceae; genus Picea; species Picea engelmannii. The sequence goes on along the minus strand of ML796772.1, from coordinate 401,615 downwards.
CCCATCAATAAGATTATAGCCGAAGTAAAGAATCGATGGCTTCTCCCTCTCAAGTTTCTCCACCGCCTTACATTTATCGACGATCACAGGTCGTCCTTTCCAATCCAACCGACTGTAACTTGTATGAATACATGAAGGCGAGACACCGACGATCGAATCCCAACGCCTCCTTTTAAGTTTCTATTTCCCGTCAGCAAGTATTGGGATGAAAAGCAGACGTGGTTGGAGCATTGTACCAAGTTTCGACTACTAAGTGTTTTTGGGTGCTCCGAGTTGGAAGAGCGGCTAAGTATGGAAACATCGGTATCTATGGAGGAGTTTCAAGCAGATGGTTGTGTGAAGCTGAAGGGCGTATGGGGATGGAGCAGTGTTTCAAGCTTCGGTTGGTCAATGTCTTTCCAATCAGAACCAATTATTTAAATTGGTTTTCATTGGTTTTGTCCTGAACCAACTGGTTTGAGATTTGAACCAGTTGGTAATCAATATACTACGCTATATATCCTTGGAGCGACTCCCGTAATTAAAATACCATGTATGGTGGAAGGAGGACTTCAGCCTTTGTTACATCATCAAAATTTATCCACAGAGGCGCCCCTCTTCACTCCATATGCGTAGCTAAGTGTGTTTAAATTTAAGGATCTCCATTCAAACCATACACTCAATATACCACGGGTATTGGGGCATAATGCATTGACTCTAACATAGATATTTGAGATTGCTCGACGATTCACTTAGATATGTAATATTGCATTCAACACAAAATTGTTGGAAGTACCATTTCGGGGATCCATTTTTAATAATAAAGAGAACTTTAAGTACATTTGCAAATTATTAACATGATGCTCTTGTGACTCTTCCAATTACCAAGGATATGAAAGCATCCTAGTCTATTCCAAATTTTGGTCTCACAATACTTTGAAGTTCTTTGTCTTACAAATTTTGATCTCGACTCTTCCAATTACCAAGGATATGAAAGCATCCTAGTCTATTCCAAATTTTGGTCTCACAATACTTTGAAGTTCTTTGTCTTACAAATTTTTATCTTTAAAACCAATATTCCAAAGATTGCAAAGAACGGTTGAAACCCTATAAACCATAAAAACTTGCATTCCAACAGAATTTATATCAACATAATTAGCATATGTTATTTGGTATGGGCAAAATTTTGAAGTTTCAGTAATTTTTAAGGTTAAGGAATTTTCCTGCAAAATAAAAAACTTCACAGGGTATGCTCAGAGTCATAAGAGTTGCCAATTACATGTATTTTCTTGTCAAAGATAGAAGGAAACTTGAATAATGAAGAGGAACAACTACTTTTCATCATTATTTCTAGAAAATATGTTTTAGGATTTGATATGGCAGGACTGATCATTCACATTCTCCTTTGCAATGCGTTCATACGCTTTCATTACCGTGAAATGCATTGTGAAAATAACACAGTTGACTGAATTTAAGATATAACACACTATGGATCCTTAGGACCAAACATTCCAGACTTACAATTGGTTATGCTACTTCTCTCTTCCTGTTAAAAGATAAAGTTCACTGCATATGTTTATTTTAGGGTTGAATATATTCTTGCTCATCTAAAATAAAATTTTCATTAGTTTGAAAGAATCTGTACAAAGTGGAAAAGAAAGTGATTTGATATGGCAAGGTTGAGCACTTGCATTCTCCTTTGCAATGTGTTCATACGCTTTCATCTTAGATTAGTGTAGATCTAACTTCCTCCTTCCTACTCATATTAGTGTAGATCTGGACACAGCCGCCAGAGCTTACAGATGAAACTTTGTCCAGCCATTCGAGCTTACGCATGAAACTCCATGGGAGGAAGCCTGCAGATCAGTCGCGCAACCCACAAAAATGAATAAGGACTGGAATTGAATCTGGAAACAAAGGGCAGACAAGGAGGAAGAAAAAGCCAACTTGGAGTCAGGATGGATAAGACACATGGAATGAAATCATTCGTTAATTTCGGTTAACAGATGGCAAATTCTGATACGCTTTGGACAGACGGCGAAAGCCTCTGAAGAACCTCCCCTATTAAAACACCTTCGATGTAATTAACATATTCATAGGGAGCAATCTTATTGCTACTCGCACTTGTACTGACACTGGTATCAGGTGAATAAGAAATAACCCCAAAGTTGTATTTCAGTTACTTTGTTATCAGGTGAATAATCAATAACCCCATAGTTGTATTTCAGTTCATCCGAGAGAGAGCCGAAGCAAAGGGAAGAAGAATAAACGTGGGAAAAGACGACACCAATATCAAGTGAATAAGAAATAACCCCAAAGTTGTATTTCAGTTACATTGTTATCAGGTGAATAATCAATAACCCCATAGTTGTATTTCAGTTCATTCGAGAGAGAGCTGAAGCAAAGGGAAGAAGAATAAACGTGGGAAAAGACGGCCTATTAAATAGTGGGAGTTTGGAGTTGGTGAAAGAGAAAACACCTGGAAAGAGAAAACACCTTAAAAGAGAAGATTGGTCAATCATTAAACATATGACAAGTTCTTATTGGGTTGGAAAGAGAAGATTGGTCAATCATTAAACATATGGCAAGTTCTTATTGGGTTGGAAAGAGAAGATTGGTCAATCATTAAACATATGGCAAGTTCTTATTGGTTTAGGACAGATGACGATTAAACATATGGCAAGTTCTTATTGGGTTAGTACCGACGACGAAGGCCTCTAGAGGAACCTCCCCTAAAGAAGTGCATACCCCTGTCACATTCCAAATTACGCTATAAAAATGTACACCAATAATGAGCTAACATCACATCCTATCCACGATTGGATTGTATCGTCGAGCTTGAGTTTATGAGAGTCCCATTGTTTGTTTTTTTATTTGAATGCACTCTGTATTCGGCTTTTATCTTTGTTGTAATCCGCCATTATTTTTTCCTTTAAGAAATCTACTCATATTTGATCGGCTAGTATTTTTTTTTTTTATCAATTAATTTGCCATGAAATTCCTTCGTCACAACTAATTTCTAATTGCACCTTTGCCTTCAATGGTTTGTTTTGGTTTTCAATGCTGTAAAGTCGTGCAGTAGATTGTGGCGTGGGAGACCGTGTAAGGAAAAAACTATTGATTTTCAATCATTTATTGCGAGGCATCCGTTTTATAAGGATTAATTACAGTCCCAGTGATCCATCGGCCCCGTTCTTACTGTGGCTACTATTACCTTCGCATTGAATGAATGGTCTGTAAAAGGTTATGACTGGATTGGGTGGGGACCGGGGTAACAGAGCCTTCTTTGATGGCGGACCGGACTAATATTTAATGCAGTGAAAAAGAGTATGGAATGAGGCAGCGATGTTTTTTTCTATAATTTATGGGCATCCCAATCTGAAGTTCCTGAGCCGAACCCTACCTTCCCGCTTGGTGATTTCAAAGTTTTCGAATTAATTACACCGAAGTTTCTTAAAGGAGCTTACTATGTAAGTTGCTACTTCTCTCCTCATCAGGAAGAACTTAAGAATTTAAGGATGATTATATCTCCGCTTTCATTTTGTGCCAAAAATAATCTGGATCAGTGGTATCAGAGATGCAACCATAAACATTTCCGCTCTCATTTTGTGCCAAAAATAATCTGGATCAGTGGTATCAGAGATGCAACCATAAACA
>ML796772.1:298483-323650 GCA_009831015.1 Picea engelmannii | reverse complement strand
TCTCAAGGGGAGGGGCATGTTAAGCCCTAATATTGGCTCATTACCCCTTAATTGGGGCATATTAGATTAGTAATGTTATTTTATTTATGTCGGTTTTAGGCCATTAGTTGTAATTATACCTCCTAGTCTCCTATATATACCAATGAGACATTTTCATTTTGAATCATCTTGTACTTGAACATTTAAGTGGGGAAAAGGAGGTTGCCCCCTCGAAGAGGCTTATTATCAGAAATTCTCTCTTTTTCAAGGTGTTGAGTACTTTTTCTAAGTATTTTCTATGCTATATTGATATTTGGTTCTTAACAACTTACTAGCTACAATTTAACACATATTCAACTGATTTTCTGATACCCATAATTAAATGCATTTAAAACACTCTAAACAAACATGAATGCAATTGATAAAACATCTATAACAACATATAAAACCATTCTCATATACATGGTATATGCACAACAATTACATTCATGGAATAATTCAACAAAATAGATAAACACTTATATTTAAAAGAGAGTTTGTGCCACCAACTGCTTGGGAAGGACATTCCACTCAACCATAGACCTATTGTTACAAATCTCAATAGCAAGTCACCCTCGACTTAGGGCTAGGAATCCACAAAAGAAGGGTGCCTCTCACAGTCCCCTCATAACTCAATATCACACAACCCACTCGTTCTCTCCTACAGTTATCCTGAATTTCCTCCAACTCTCTTCCTCTTGACCTGCCCAGCCCAAAGAATGTACCACTTAACTGCTCTCAGTCCATTAGGCATCCCATTCGTTTATCAAGGTCTCTCTATCACAGGTAGCTAGGAATCTCTCAGCTGGGAACTCAAGGGAACTCATTGCTAGGAAAAACTACTAGCAAAACCAACAATAAACACTTGATGATATAGTGAAACTCACCTAGGAGTTCACTCTTCAGGCCTGACAACCTAGCTCTTCAATTTCCAACTCCAAAACATTCCAAAAAATCTCTAGCATGCTCCAGAATTCGCCCAACCTTGTTGTTTCGTCTCCCAAGCTCTTCTTCCTTGTTTTCTCTTGTTGTTCATGTAAAAACTCAATCTGTAAAATTGTATGTTACTACCCATACAAATCTCCTCTCCTTTGGATTGCTTGCTTGACTCACACACTTCCCCAAGTTGATTGTACTTATCCCCCATGCTCCCAATAACTATGGTAGGTGACCACTCACACCCACCCTCTTACATGTATTCAATGATTGGGCTCTCATACACTCAACTAGAAATAGAAGGTTTCCCCAAATGATAATAAAATTCATAAAAGTAGGTTTGAATTAATACCCATGAATTATTTCCTCCTTGGACCCCTCTTGGACACTCTCTAGTCATCTCCCCTCTCTTGTGGATTAATCAACTCTCATCTCTATCCATATCCCAACAACTAGTATTACATTATATTTATTTACAATTTAGGAAATACATTTCGCATGTACATTGCTTGGTCGTGGCCACATATTATATCTATACTAAGCATTAATTAAAGTAGGGATTATAGTAGGGATGTTACATCCCCCCTCCCCTACAATTGTGCATTGTTCTCGATGCACAACAACATGCTGAATACATATACAGTTTTACATCACAATGTTCAAAAAATAAAAACAAATTTCTGCAAAAAAAAATGTCACCCTCCAACAACAATCCAAACCAAAATCTCTCGTTCTTCTCAACCTGTCAACCCAAGGAATGTGCTCCCTTCACTACCTTTAGTCCATCGGGCTGCACCATTCTTTTATGAGGGTTATTCATGCTGACTAGGAATTTCTGAGATGAGGTTCCAAAACTCTAGCTACCCAAAAATGGAGTCTTGCATTTTCAATTTCTATTTTCTTCAAAATTGGCAAAAAATTATGGGTATTCCTCCCGCATGGTTTCTTCATGCTGCCATGTTGCATATTTGAGACCATAGTAGGTCCATTGAAACTTTACAAACCTTATGGCTTTGTTCCAGATCACTTTGAATTTCTGGTCTAGGATGCGTACTGGTTCCGCCCGGAAATCCCCTTCTCTTTCCACCTGAATCACAGTCCAATCAATTATGTGGTTAGGGTTAGGCACATATTTTTTTAATAATGACACATGAAATACATTATGCACTCTCATGGATGCAGGAAATGTTAGCATGTATGCAATTGGCCCTATCTTTTCTAATATTTTAAAAGGCCCACAATATCTTGCTTCCAACTTCGGGAAACAATCCAATCTTATTGAACTTCTTTTTTCTTTAACTTTTAGGAAAACATGTTCTCCCACTTTAAAATTTCTAAAAAAATTGTTCTTGTTTGCATAACTCTTATTCCTGTCTTGGTCAACCTTTAAACTTTGCCCAATCCTTGCCATCTGCTCTTCCATTTCCTTTAACAAATCTGGCCCAATGATGGCTCTGTTTGTCGGGTTATCCCAACTCACTAGTGTGTTACACTTCTTGCCATACAAAGCTTCAAATGGACTCATTTTTAATGAGGCTCGATACCCATTATCATAAGAAAACTCCACTTAGTAGATATAGTCTTTCCATTTTGATGGTTGCTCCATCACATACATTCTAAGCATGTCTTTAATTATCCTATTTGTCCTCTTTGTTTTCCCATCTAACTCTGGGTGATACGATATACTAAGATTCATATTTGTCCCAAATTGTAAGGTACGAGATATAATATAATATACATAAATGAGAATATTCAACAAATACCAATGGAACAATAAAATATGAGAAGAGCAACACCAAAAATAATACATTTATTCAAAGAAAGCAATGTTCACTTGCCTCTTCGAGGGGGCAACCTTCAGCAAAGCAAAGCTCTATTACAATAATTCTCAAGACAAGCTTCCTCATGCATCCTACTCTTATTTATACTAGTTCAATCTTCTAAAAAACATTCTAGAGGAATATCTCTCTAGAAGCAAAAGCTTCTATTAGGTATTCTTACATTGACTTGTTCACATTTATTAAATAGGCCTTACTAACTAATGTCAGCCTTTATTACATGGAAAATATATTTAGGCCTTATTAACTAATGTCGGCCTTTATTACATGGAAAAATTATTATTCTATCTACGCGAGGGGTTAGGTCCCTGACATGCCCTCCCCCTTGAAAAAGAGCCTTGTCCTCAAGGCTTAAGATGAGGGAACTATTGTAGAATGGTAGTTGGTTCCCATGTGACATCTTCTGGTGGAGTATCCTTCCAGTGAACCAAAACTTCCTTGATGGTGCGCTAACGAAGACAACTCTCTCTTTGGTCCAATATGACTTGTGGCTACAACCAAATGGAAACTTCTTCATCCAACTCTGGTAGGTTGGTCTGGGTGTGGCATTTGGTGCCAATCACTTTCTTCAGGCATGAGACATGAAAAATAGGATGTAGCTTGGAGTGACTAGGAAAATCTAACTAATAGGCCACTAGTCCCATGCGTTTGATAATAGTATAAGGACCATAAAATTTTGGTGCAAGTTTCTGACATTGTTGGGCTTTGAGTTAAGTCTGCTTGTATGGTTGGAGACCAAGAAACACCTAATCCCCTTCAGCAGATTGACATTCATAACGGCCATGATTTGTCTGTTGCTTCATGCGGTTTTGACCCATTACAAAATTGTCTTAGAGAGTACAGAGAATGTCCATGCGGATGGTAAGATTGCAGTCAACCTCCTGAACCTTAGAGACACCCAACATGTAAGGGAGAACCGATGGTGGCTTATATCTTTAGAGTGCTTCAAAAGGAGTCATGCAAGTGGCAATATGATAAGAGGTGTTGTACCACCATTTAGCTAGGGGTAACCATTGAACCCACTGATGTTTTTTGTTAAACGCAAAACACCTCAAATATCTTTCCAAACATTTTTTGACCGCTTTTGTTTGGCCACCAGTCTTGGGATGATAAGTTGTGTTGAGATGCAATTGAGTTCCTTGGAGCTTGAATAGTTCTTGCTATAAATTGTTGGTAAAAGTGGGATCACGGTCATAAACAATAGAATAAGGCATTCCATGGAGTTTGAAGATATTATCCATAAAATTTGAGCCATTGTGGATGTTGTGAATGAGTGTTAAAGAGCACATAAATGAGCATATTTGAAAAGACAATCCACTACCACCATGGTGACTGACTTACTGCCTGATTTGGGTAAGCCAACAATGAAATCCATGGAAATATCCATCCAAATAATAGGTGGAAGCGAAAGTGGTTGGAGTGCACTAGGAGGTTTGACAATCTCACCCTTATTATGTTGACATGTATCACATTTGAGCACAAAGGTGCAGATGTCTCATTTCATACCATCCTAGAAGAAAGATCATTTTGCTCGTTCATAAGTTTTGGTAAGACCTAAATGGACCGCTGTAGGTGAAGCATGAAACTCAGAGAGCACCTTAGGTTTAAGAGTTGTCTGTTTGCTTAAATACAAGTGACCTTTATAGCGAAATGCTTCATTGTGCCAAGAGTACCTTGGAGAAACTTGTGAATCTCGTTGAAGTTTTTGGATTAGGATGGAAATTTTGGGGTATTGAAACCATTCCTGTCGAATAGCATGAATCCAGTGTGCTACAATGAATGAGAGGGAAAAGAGGGACCCTTCATCTTCATATTTCCCCTAAAGAGCATCAACCACCGCATTTGCTTTTCCCTTCTTGTAAACAATCTCATAATCATATCCAAACAACTTGGTCACCCATTTTTTTTTCTCTGGGGATGAAATTCGTTATTCCATGAAGTACTTGAGGCTTTGATGATTTGTTTTAATTTGGAAGTGTTGTCCCTATAGATAAGGGCGCTAGAGATCCACTGTATGCAAAATAACCAACATTTCCTTTTCATAAATCGATTGGCCCAAATGTTGGTCCAACAATTGTTTGCTGGTGAAAGCCAAAGGCCGTCCATCTTGCATGAGGACTGCCCCGATTCCTCTCCTGGATGCATCACATTCCAAAACAAAGGTCTTGGTGAAGTCAGGTAGGATCAGTACATGAGTAGTGGACATAGCTTCTTTCAAGGCTTAGAAGGATTGGTCAACTGCTGGAGTCCAACTGAAAGCATTCCTTTTAAGGAGAGTTGTGAGAGGAACCACAATTTTTCCATAATTTTGAACAAACTTGTGATCATATCCCATTAAACCCAGGAAACCACACAAACTTTTAATAGTTTTAGGGAGAGGCCAATTTTGCATAGCTTCAATTTTCTTGGGATCCACCCTTACACCATCCTTGCCAACAATATGACCCAAGTACTCAACTTCAGAGGCATCAAAAACACATTTAGACTATTTGAGGAAAAGTTGGTGCTTGGAGATGAGATGGAGAACTTGATATACATGGGTGAGATGGGATGGATAGGTTTTACTATATATGAGAATATCATCAAATAAAACTGACACAAAGTGACAGAGGAAATGACGAAACACATGATTCATGAGACTTTGAAAAGTGGAGGGGGCATTACAGAGACCGAAGGGCATGACCAAGAACTCATAGTGGCCCTCATGAGTGAAAAATGTAGTCTTGGGGACGTCTTCCTCTTTCATAGGTATTTGGTGGTATCCTGAATGTAGGTCAAGTTTGGTAAAGTATTGAGCTCCACTGATGTTATCCAGAAGGTCAGCTATGATAGGAATGAGAAATTTTTCCTTGATGGTAAGTATGTTAAGGGCACAAAAATCAAGACACATGCACCAAGTGCCTTCCTTCTTGAGGACCATAACAACAAGGGAAGAATAGGGGTTGGTACTAGGATGGATAACACCCACTTCCAACAATTCTTGGACAATTTTCTCAGAATGGGGTAGCTTATCTCTAAAAAATAAGAGATGTTGGCTACGCTTCATTCRCAACAAGCTTTACATCACACTCCATTGCATACTTAAAGGGCCTCCTTCACCTCAATTATATATGAGAGAGTGAGAGGAGAACAATTCCCATGATGCGTGTGGGATAAATTGGACTAAGTTTATAAAATTCCATAGGCATGTAAAACACTAGGATTTCCTGGGCAATCACCCATCCTAGTACTAATCTAGCCCGAGTGTGCTTAACTGCGGAGTTCTAATGGGATCCAGTGCATTAACACTATGTCGTAGGCATGTACATAAGACCACTAGGAAATCATTACATGATGTATGTAATTAATAAATGAAGATGACATTACATTCCATTCCCCATCAAAAGGGTGAATATCATGGTTTATCAAAACTATAGGCTTGAAATGTTGATTTAGTGGAAAAGGTGGATGGCCACCGAGATCCACCTGGATCATTCCTCCCCCCTGAGGAAGCAATGGTCCCCATTGCGTCAAGTTCCCTCGGGAGAAGGGGAAACTTCTACTGAATATGAACCTTGGTGAGTCATTTTCCTTGTTGAAGTAGATGTCTTGCTTGCACTTTTCTTGTGGAAGGATGTCATGAACTTGTTGGAGGTGTTGGATCCATTCAACAGATCTGGTTACATGATCTGCCTTGGTCTGAGTGTGGGAGGAATCTGTCAGTGAAGATGGAACAAGAAGAGCTATATAAATGGGGGATAATGGTTGGAACCCCAAGTACACCTGAAAAGGGTCCTGGCCAATAGAGCTATGTTGAACATATGGAAGACTCTCATTCTCTTTGTGCTCCTCTAAAATCTTGTTGACATGATTTTGTTGGAAAGAAACATCTTGGGCCAAGTATTTAGTGGTCACAGTGACCTTTTGTTCACTGTCTGACTAGATCGTGAAGAGGGGAAAATTTGTGATCTGAGAGATTACTTTGCGGCATTGTTTTTCTGATATAGATGAAGTGGTAGTAGTTGGAGCTACCTCTGGTACCCTATAGAGTTGACCTCTTAGAGTAACAACAACATTGCAGGGCCAAGACACATAGATAGTGTGATGTTTCCACATATATGGTTGTCCTAAAATAACATCATAGACTTCAAGTGGGGAAACATCACACACTACCTCATCCTTGAAGGGCTTGATGCCATACAACAAGCAACATTGTTGGTTGAAACGAGTGTCTCATCCTTAGCTCAACCATCCGATGGTGTATGGTTGGGGGTGTGGTATCGTTGGCAGCTTCAATCTCTTGACAACCTTAGCTGAGATCAGGTTCTCCTGACTCTCGTTGTCAACAATGAAATGAAATGGGGTCCATTTTACCCACATTTGTGAGTGGAAGAGGTGCTCCCCCTCCTCAAGCTCCTCTGGTTCTTCTGGTTGTATTATTGTGGTCGCAATGGTAGCAGTGGTTTCTGCATCGATGATCTGTTTCCCTTTATTGTGCTTTGAATCAGAGCCAGGTTCCAATTATTTTTCTTTGAGCTCAGTCACCAAAGACTGTTTAGAGCGACTGTTAAGTACCTATACCAGATCTGATAATATACTTCAATAAGACCAAGAATAAACCATAAACCATTCACCATAACATGAACACAAGAATATAGAGAAAACCCTTGAGGTAGGGTAACATCATATATTATTCCTTAAGGAAGGAATGCACTCCTCAAGCAACACTTTCTTGTTACAATGACAATATTCTTCACAATGATTCATTACATTGCTTACACTTCTTTATATAGCTCTCTTTATCTCATAGGAACCTTCGAGAGAGTCTTCTCACATTTATTACATCCAACTGCCATAGTAGGCTTTTATTAATATAGTGGACCTAGTCCACCTTACATTCAATGACCATATTCTCATATATTAAATGACTTCCACTAATAATACATAACCACATTCTCATTGGGTACCTCCCTAGGTACCCCATATTACCTCCCTAGGTATACTACATTCCACCCCCTTTCACATGTTTCATCCTCAAAACATGAGAAGAAACCATACAATATGATCGACTAAGAAATGTAGCCAACTGGTACTAAGTACGACCATCCATCCATCTCAATGGAAGTCGAACATGATGTCTATCTGCTACCTTTCCACCCTGATCTTTCTCAACATCATGTCAGAGTTTCCATGGGATTGTTTCTGTAGCTTGAGCTCTTCCCATAGTGACGATAGTCCTCCATGCACCTCTTGATCGGTTTCATGTCTGGTGCCCTGCTGGTGCATACATGTGTTGATGCACACGCCCTTGCCTTGATGACTGTTGTGTTTATATATGATGTGGATGGTGATATACAACAACTGTAGGTATCTATTCTTTTTTCTTCAAATATGAATCATTTTGTGCCTTTGAGTCAATGACCTCCTTAGCTTCCTGATTATGTCCTTCCTGTAGTTTTGCTTCATCTCCTTTTATAGACTCTTCCTCTGATTCAACTTTAGACTCAACAATAACTTCTTTGATAGCTTCCATGGGCCCATCTTTCCTACTAAGAGACAAGTCCTGCAATGTAATTTTCTTTTTCTTGTACCAAAGCATTAGAAACTTCTTTTGCACATTAATATTAATGGTAACCACTGATTCTATCCAAGGATATCCCAAAACAATGTCTTCATCACTCATATCTAGAGCCTCAAAATACGAATGCAACACATATTTATCCATACTGAGCTTCAAATATTTAAAAAGTTTAACATTTTCACCTACAACCTGTGTACTTTGAATATTCTTTGCCAGAACTTGCAATCTATTAACCAACTGAATATTGATAAAATTTTGTTTGCAACTAGGGTTAATAGAAACAATGATATTTTCTTTATGAATACAACCATGAACTTGTAATACAGATTTTCCACATGAAAATAAACTCTTGGTGATGTCTTTATCCTTAATATTTGTATGATACCACTTGTCTAATAGTAATTTTTCAAGTGCTTCCTCAGAAAGTGACATCCACTCACAATGGTGAAATGATTTCCACCATTTGAGAGCATCACCTTTGAAACCCCAGTCTACAAAATATTTCCACAACCCTTTCCATTCTGACTTGTGGGACTGTAAGAAGTCTTCAATACTAGGATCATTATCTTTTCCTGTAAAATACATCTTGCTTGGAAAAAACATTCAACAAAAACTAGCGTTCAAAATAAATTATGGTATAAAATCGCGACGTTTTTCCGAAAAAACCCTGAAAAACTATTGAATTTAAAATGCTCATAACTTCACTTCCCGGACTTTGTTTCGGCTGAATTTTTTTTTGAAATTGTTTATTTTTCCGAGAGGAATTCGAATACCCAATTTTTTTTTCCAAATTTATCTTGTAAATCTTCATATATGAACCTGAAGTGCGCCACCCTCTTTTTCTTCCCTAGAAAATTTCTGCAGAAAGAGCAAAACATTTCTTCTCTTCTTTGGCCAAGGAAAGTGCTCTGATACCACTTGTTAAGTGCCTATACCAGATCTGCAAATATACTTCAATAAGACCAATAATAAACCATAAACCATTCACCATAACATGAACACAAGAATATAGAGAAAACCTTTGAGGTAGGGCAACACCATAGAATGGATCCTATTATGGAAGGGATCCTCTCCTGTTCACTTGCCTCTTCGAGGGGGAAACCTACTAATGAGCTTCAATTCCAAATACAATACTTCTCTTCATGTCCCATTACATTTCTTGAACCCATTTATATAGTGCTACCATCACCTAAGAACATTCTAGATTATGAATCTTCTAGAAATAGAACCTTCTAATAAATCCTCTTACATTTATTATATCTAAGTACCCATTTATTATATCTAACTACCATAGTGGGTCTTATTTAATAATATAGTGGACTTAGTCTATCTTACATTGAATGGCCTTCATTATTATCAGTATGGGCCCTCTCGTCCTCCACACTACCTCTCTAGCTACCTTACATTCCATCCCCCTTATGAAAGCGTTGTCCTCAATGCTTGATGTACAACCATATACCAAGGTCCCATGGTTAAGTGTAGACCATAGTGCTGAAGTAGACTAGAGAACCAGGGTCCCATTGAGAAATGGAAGCCACCATGTTGAAGTGGTCCAAACTCCATTGTAAACCAGGGTCCCATGTCCAATTGCTCATGTGAACCCCACATGGAAGATATCGACACCCAATAACCAACTGAAAATGATGCTCCCAATACTAACACCTATCATGTGGATCCAAATAAGAATATCCATCCACATAGTGGGAGAAGATCAATGTTGAATTTGTAAGGAACAATACCATTGTAGAATATGCAGGCTGGACATTGGTAATTATAAATAGCTCATGATGTGGGACATTGATGTTCTCTACAGAAGGTGGAGTAGAGTCATCAAATAAAATATGGAAGTGGTTGTCATCCCATAAATGACAACTATCCATATACCAATCATCGCAATCGGTCTCCAAATCATACTAAGCATATATTTCTTGATTATATTCATCCCTGATGTCTGCCATAAAAAATCTCTCCTGCATGCTATACAATGAATCTTGAATACTATGAAAACTATCATTGAGGCCGTCTGTGAGGCCATCTACAAAGTCATCAAATTCGTCATTTAATGTGTCATATGATTGGGATTTGAATGTTTCAGTTATTTGTAGAATTTATTTGAGGGTTTGAGAGGAAATAGCCATCTGAACACCCTATTAAAAGTTATGAACTCTGTAGTCTTGTCGCCATCACGAAAAAACCCAAAAAATAGAGCAATAAATTACTGCAGAAAATTGCGGATTTTTTCGGAAAAACCCTGAAAATTTGTTGAATTTAAAATGCTCATAACTTTACTTCCTGGACTCCGTTTCGGCTATTTATTTTTGAAATTGGGTATTTTTCCAAGAGGAATTAAAATATCCAATTTGTTTTACCAAATTATGCACAAAAATGTTCAGAAAATTTCTTCCCTTCTCTGGCCAAGGAAAGTGCTCTCATACCACTTGTTAAGATCATGAATACAAAATATCACAACAGATCTAAATATATATGAATACGATCACCACACAATATGTATGAATCAATATAGAAAACCACACTTTATTATTATCAAACCCTTGAGGTAGGGTAACACCATATATTATTCCTTAAGGAAGGAATGCACTCCTCAAGCAACACTTGCTTATTACAATGACAATATTCTTCACTATGGTTCATTACATTGCTTACACTTATTTATATAGCTCTCTCTATGTCCTAGGAACCTTCTCACATTTATTACATCCAACTACCATAGTGGGCTTTTATTAATATAGTGGACCTAGTCCACCTTACATTGAATGACCACATTCTCATATATTAAATGACTTCCACTAATAATACATAACCACATTCTCATTGGGTACCTCCCTAGGTACCCCGTATTACCTCCCTAGGTATACTACAACGACATCCATCCATGTTGTGCTAGGGGTTGTTGTGGAACTCACACAACTTTCCAATGTCTTTCTTAGACTTCTTGTTACCCTTCTTTGCTTGCGTCTTGGACTGAATCTCTTGAGGATGGCATTCCTTGCTTTGTCATTCATTCCATGAGTTATGGTTTCCTTTGCCATGATTATTTTGTGGTGTATTTTCAAACCCAAACTCCCGCTTAATTTGTTGCTTGAATTTCTGCTCAATTTTAACTGCATATTGATAACCAGCTCCCAATGAGGAGATGTCCAAGAAATCCATCTATGTTTGGATGTACCTGTGTAGACCACTATGATACTTCAAAACAAGGTGTTGCTCAAAGTATTTGATAATCATATTTGAGCGCAAGGTATGAAAGATGTTAGTGTACTTTGGCATAATTTGATCTCTTTTATGATGTAGAGTCATCCATCTCATGTATTGGTCATCATAGTTTCCAACATGGTAGAAATCCTCCTTTAGGGAATCTACAAAGGCTACCCAAGAGGGTTCTCTTCGGAATGGCGTAGATTCATCCGTGGTGTACCTCTCCCAATAACCTTCCCACCAAGCTCTGATTGATCTGGATTTATGAGCGGAACAAAATAAATAACAGATTGAATACAATAACACAGAGATAACAACAGATATCCAATGAACAATAACATCTATTGAACAAATGAAATAGGTTGAAACTATAAACTGCAGAAATGAAACAACTTTCTCGAATTGTTGTAGCTATCTTTGAGAAGAGATGTGGCTGCTACATGAATTCGTCTGAGAAGAATGATTACAATGAGGCTCTAGAGGCCCTTTTAACATTATTCATGAATTCCAAAACTCTAGACATTCAAAAACCTAACCCTAGGAGATGAAACGCTGGTATAGACCTCCTGCCCTCAGGCCGAGATCCGCATAGGATCTTCTCTTCAGCCATGACAAGGGTTAACTAAACCCTTTATTTAAGCTTCACAAAGGATTTCGGGTTTCAAGACTTGAGGGAACAACTAATGGCCATTCCTCTCCCTCTATGATTACCCGACTCTAAAATTTCGCCTTTGACGAGATCGACGACTGTGAGCCTCCCCTGATCCGACGGTCCAGATCTTTTTTGGGTTTCACGAACTCGGAGTTCATGACTCTCGACTCCAAAATCAGTTCTTGTTCCAATCCCTGAATTCCTGAAATTTGGATTGTTACGAGATCCAACGACTCTTGTTAAATTGGATCCAACGACCACTATCTCTCCTGAGCTTATGGGTGATTGAAAAGGCACTTGCCTCAACCCCCTCACTTCTTTGCAAGATCTGATGACTCACGATTCTTCGATGCCTCTCCACGAAGTGTTTCCACCATTCGATTCCACACTTGATAATCCCTTTCGCGATTCAGGTATTTAGAGTGACCAAAGTTTTGGCCTGCACTCCAAACTTGCGAACCCTGAATTCCCGAAATGATCTAATGGCTCAAACTGACCACGATCAACGGTCCACTTTGATTCTTGATATCAGGGTGGTGGGTTCATCCGACTTCAAACCAACTTATAGCTCTTCTGGATTTGTCGGTCCTCGCGATTTTGCGAGTTTTCCATAGAGAATTTTGACCGCTCGATTCACTTCTCAATGAATTTTGCCCAAACGACTCAGTGTTCTCCTTTCCGAACTTGACTTCTATGAGTCAATTTCGACCTTCTTCTCCCTTTGACCACTTAAAAGGTTCAATCCCTCCTGAGCTTTCGCTTGTAAACTCAAGCTTCAGAAAGGATCCCTGCACGCACTCCTTGCGAAAAACTTCCAAATAACCTCTGGTTATTTGATTCTTTGACTCCTGTGCACTCTTTGTAATAGTAGTCTCTCAATATTCCTCCTGGATTTGTAAAACCCAAGACTTCACTCAGCCTGCGTATACCTTGCACGGCTCTTGTGTATGTAAAAATGCAACCCGAATCTCTTCTGAGAGTTCTGAGATGAAACTCAGAGTCTGGTCGACGCACTCCTTGCGGACCCTCCACTACACTCTTTGTAGGAGTTCTCAGAAAGAGAAACAATTGAAACTCATTCTTCCCTTACCCCGAATTCAAACATTCAACATAGAATTCCAGAACCTACAAACATACATAGCATTGAAATAAATGCATACAGAGAATACAAACAAGCCTGCAACATACCATTAATATAAGGTGGTTCCAACAACCATAACAAACACATAGATTTGGAATCAAAGCTTTCCTCTATTAATTCCAGTGCTCCTGTACATGGTAAATATCAACAGCTAAAAATGCATAAAATTATTTGTTCTCCTCTATTCTCTTCTACAACTCTACAACTTATGAATTCTGAATGATAATATTACAATGGTACAAGGGTTGAGGGTGTCTATCATCCGTTTTCCCTCCTACACTTCTAAACTGTCTAATCTAACATTCATATCTACCTACTTGCATTAAATAAACATAAATGTCTATTACATCCGGTGGATAGGAACATACGCTCCTAAATCAGTTTAGACCTACACATATAAATGCAACTGCACTTTTTCACTATCTATTACATTAATGCTTCAGATTTCAAAATTAAATACGTTTTCATAAATCGTGCTCAAGTTACATCTGTGCGTCCAGTTGTCTCTTTGGCTTTCTACGATGCTCCTGCATCATACTCCCTCACTTGAAAATTTTCATGAATTCCTGTTCATGAGCTCTTGCATGGTCTGTCCATGCTTTTGAATTGCTGCTTCATCTTTCCAACTGGCATATTCAACTGGATGTCCTTTCCATTTGACCAAGTATTCAAAATACTCTTTTCTCCTAGTCTTTTTGCTAATCCTCTTGTCAATTATACTTTCCATCTGTGGCTTTTCAGCTACAGGCATTTGTTTTGTCCATTGAATGTTTTCTTGTTTATCTTCTTCTCCTTCTTCTTCAGCTCTATAAGGGTACAAATCCGCGATATTGAATATCAGTGAGATTCCGACCCCATCGGCTAATTCAATCTCATATGTGTTTGTCCCAAATTTCCTTATGACCTTGCATGTTCCAATCTTCTTCATCTTCAACTTGTTATACGTTCCCCTTGGGAACCTCTCCTTCCTCAAATGCACAAGAATCAAATCACTAACTTCAAATTGAAGTTCTCGCTTGTGTTGATCTTCTCTATGCTTGTATTCTTGACTTGAACTCTGCAATCGCTCCTTAATTCGGCTGTGAATCTCCTTCATTTCTTTTGCAAAGTCCTTTGCACTAGCACTCCTGAATTCAACTTGTTCTGCATATTTCAATTCAGAAACTCCCCTTGGTTGCACTCCATATACAATTTGGAATGGAATCTGCCCTGTGCTTCTATTGAGTGAATCATTATAAGTGAATTCCACCTGTGGTAGAATGTGATCCCATTGATTGTGGTGTTCAGTCACTAAGCTCCTTAACAAATCTCCCAAGCTTCTGTTCACGACCTCTGTCTGTCCATCCATCTGAGGATGATATGCTAACCTAAAAGACAAAATTGTCCCCAAATTCTTCCATAAGGTCCTCCAGAAATGTCCTATGAACTTGGTATCTCGGTCAAAAATGATATTCCTTGGCAAGCCGTGAAGTCTGACGACTTCCTTGAAAAACAGGTTCGCAATATGAGTTGTGTCACTGGTTTTCTGGCATGGTATGAAATGTGTCATATTTGAAAATTTGTCGACTACCACAAAGATTGAATCATATCCCCTTTGTGTCCTTGGCAGTCCCAATATGAAATCCATGCTGACGACATCCCCTGAACAATAATCCATCCCGGATCATGTATTCAGTCCATTGGCTTCTGTCCCTGAGAATTGGATTCTCAAATGCCTCATATGCGTCTTTGAAGTCTGGATCATCCCTATACATTTCCTTGAGGTTATCTAAACCCAAAGCCTAAACTCTGAATTCCTGCATAAGCAAACATTTCCTGCTTAAAGCGTCAACAACTTTGTTAGCAGTTCCAGAAATATGCTTAATCACAAAAGTAAAATTCTGCATGTATTCAACCCATTTAACATGTTTTTGGTTCAAATTCTCATGTCGAGTCATGAATTGCAAAGCGTGATTATCACTATACAAAACGAACTCCTTGGGAACCAAATAATGTCTCCATTTCTTCAGTTCTTGTATGACTGCATAAAATTCTTTGTCATACGTGGAGTAATTGATCTTTGTTTCATTCAGTTTTTCACTAAAATATGAGATCGACCTATTGTCTTGGCTCAAGACCGCTCCAATTGAAAATCCACTCGCGTCACACCTGACCTGGAATGTCTTGCTAAAATCTGGCAAAACCAGAATTGGTTGCTCAGTGATCTTCTTCTTCAGCAGATTGAAGCTCTTCTCTGCTTCCTCTGTCCAGTGAAAAGATTTGTGTCATTTCTTCATTGTATCCATCATCAGTGCGATAATTCCACTGAATTTTTGGATGAATTTCCTATAGAAGCTAGCCAAACCATGGAAGCTTTGAACTTCAAACACGCTCTTCGGCGATGGCCATTTCTTAATCACATTTATCTTTTCTGGATCCATTTTCAATTCATTTGCAGAGATAACAAAACCCAAATAAATGAGTTCTGTCCTCATAAATGATGATTTCTTCATATTGATCAACAATTTCTCTTGCTGTAACCTCCTCATTACTGCAGCTAGATGCTTTAAGTGTTTTGCTTATGTTTTGCTGAAAATTAATATATCATCAAGATATATAGTGACGAATTTCCCAATGAAATCCTTCAAGAGTTCGTTCATCAACCTCATGAAAGTAATGGGCACATTCGTTAAGCCAAATGGCATGACAAGCCATTCATACAACCCTTCATTTGTCTTGAATGTTGTCTTCCATTCATCACCTTCTCACATTCTAATCTGACGATATCTGCTTTTCAAATCAAGTTTTGAAAAAAACTTTGCTCCACTCAAGCAATCCATAAAGTCATCCATCCTTGGCAATGGGAACCTATACTTGATGGTAATTTTGTTGATCGCCCTTGAGTTTGTACACATTCTCCAGCCACCATCCTTTCTTGGGCTAAGCACTGTCGGAACAACGCATGGACTCAAGCTCTTTCGAATCAATCCTTTGTCCATTAAGTCCTGTACTTGTCTCCTAACTTATTCATTTTCCTGTGGCATCAACCTGTACGCTGCTTTGTTTGATAAGCTGGCTCCAGGTATAAGATCGATATGATGTCTTATACTCCTGATAGGTGGCAATGAACAAGGTATTTTGTCCACTACTATATCAGCAAATTCTTCTAGCAACTCCTAGATACCTTCTGGTAAATCATCTATCCTAGTGTTGTTCAGAACAATTCTGGGCTTCCTAACAACAATGAATTGTGTGTCTTCCTTCTTCTTAAGCTCATTAAGAAGTTCCTTCCCACTCATGAGAAGTACAATGTTTCTCATCTCTATTTTCACCTCTTTATCCTTAATCGACAGTAACATGTGCATCCTACCATTTTTCTCCAGAGTGTACGTGTTCTTTCTCCCATCATGCACCACATTTCTGTCATATTTCCATGGTCTACCCAACAATAGATGGAAAACATCCATGGGAATAACATCTCATCTTTATATCCTCCTATTTTAAATTCGACTAAACACTGTTTAGTGACATTTACCTGATGTCCTTTTTGCAGCCACGAAACTCTGTATGGGCTTGGATGCGCAATAGTCTCCAGCTCCAGTTTTTCTACCATCTCTATAGATACAAGATTATCCATGCTAGCGCTATCCACTATGACCTTTCATACCATGTCTTTGGTTTTGCAAGCAGTCCGAAATAGACTGTTTCTTTGGGTTGGGTTCTCTGGTTCCTTCTCCAGTTTCAAGAGAACTTTCCTCATCATTAAGGATATTTCACCCCCAACGTCTTCTGCCTCAACATTCCATCCTTGAGCTTCGGCAATGTGAGTTTCACCACCATCTTTCTTCCTATCTGGACACTCATAGGATTTATGTCTAATTTTTCCATAGAAAAAACATTTCACTTCACCTCCTCTGCCTCTTCCTCTTCCTCTGACTCGAGGAAAAGTATTTTTATCAACATACTGCCTTCCCTGTGAGCTTTCTCCTCTCTTAGGTTGAGTTTGAGGTTTCTTCCCCTCTTCTTTAGGTCTCTGAATTCTATCCTGGGCAATTGTCTTGCCTCTGCTTTGACTTCTGCCTCGGCCTCTTTGACCTTGCTTTCGACTTAGCTTCTCTTCATCTTTCAGAGCCATCTGATAAGAATCTTCTTCGGTTCGGATGATCACCATGATCATCTCATCCTGAATGTCATACCGTAGACCATTCATATACCTAGAAACTTTCTGATCATCACTTTCCCAATGAACCGCTCTAATGTTTATCCTGTAGAATTCTTTAGTGTATTATTTCACTGACATCAACTTCTGTCTCAAATTCTGCATCCTCCGAAACAAATTGATTTGATAATCCTTAGGTATAAACTTGGCTTTCATTTTTGCAACCATTCTATCCCAGCTTTTGATTTTTTTCTTTCCTTTGTAGCATCTGTCAGCCTGCAGTTCATCCCATCATAGTGATACATGCCCTTTAAGTCTGGTAACAACATGTTTGACTTTCTTGTCTTCTTCAACGTCCTCATAGTCGAAGTATTTGTCCAAATCTCTAATCCAATTGAGAAGATATTAAACATCTAAGTTTCCCTCATACATGGGAATGTCCATTTTTTCTCTGGCACCTATCCTTGCAACAACCCTGAATAGGCGTTCTTCTGCAACATCTTCAGTCGCAACTTCTTCATTTTCAACTTCATTTTCACTGATATCCCCAGCGTCAGCTGTGAGCTTTTGTGCTGTCTCCATAGCATCAAGCCTGGCACATAATTCACGCATTTCTCTTTCCACTGTTGGATCAGGCATTTCCCTTTCTCTTCTTCTCGATGGCATGGCTATAAAATTCCTCCTTCTTCTCTCTGCTACAGATAGGAAAGAATTGGTTCTGTGCTCTGATAGCACAATTGGTGCAGACCTCCTGCCCTCAGACTGAGATCTGTGCAGGATCTTCTCTTCAGCCATGACAAGGGTTAACTAAACCCTTTATTTAAGCTCCACAAAGGATTTCAGGTTTCAAGACTTGAGGGAACAACTAATGGCCGTTCCTCTCCCTCTATGATTACTCGACTTTGAGATTTCACCTCAGACGAGATCAATGACTGTGAGCCTCCCCTAATCCGACGGTCCAGATCTTTTTGGGGTTTCATGAACCGGGAGTTCACAAATCTCGACTCCAAAATCAGTTGTCGCTCCAATCCCTGAATTCGTGAAATTTGGATTTGTAGGAGATCCAACGACTCTTGTTAAATTGGATCCAATGGCCACTATCTCTTCTGAGATTATGGGTGATTGAAAAGGCACTCGCCTTAACCCCCTCACTTCTTTTCAAGATATGATGACTCACGAGTCTTCTATGCCTCTCCATGAAGTGTTTCCGTCGTTTGATTCCACACTTGATAATCCCTTTTGCGATTCGGGTATTTAGAGTGACCAAAGTTTTGGCCTACACTCCAAAATTGTGAATCCTGAATTCTTGAAATGATCTAATGACTCAAACTGACCACGATCAACAGTCCACGTTGATTTTTGATATCAGGGTGGTGGGTTCATCTGACTTCTAAACACCTTACAGCTCCTCTAGATCTGTCGGTCCTCGCAATTTCACGAGTTTTCCACAGAGAATTTTGACTACCCGATTCACTTCTCAATGACTTCTGCCCAAACGACTCGGTGTTCTCCTTCCTGAACTTGAATTCTATGAGTCGATTTCAACCTTTGTCTCCCTTTGACCACTTCAAAGGTTCAATCCCTCCCAAACTTTCACTTGTAAACTCAAGCTTCATAAAGGATCCCTACACGCACTGCTTGCGACAAAATTCCAAATAACCTCTGGTTATTTGAGTCTTCGACCCTGTGCACTCTTTGCAACAGTAGTCTCTCAATATTCCTCCTAGATTTGTAAAAACCAAGACTTCACTCGGCCTGCGTACACCTTGCATGGCTCTTGTGTCTGTAAAAACCCAACCTGAATCTCTTCTAAGAGTTCTGAGATGAAACTCAGAGTCTGGTCGACGCACTCCTTGCGGACCCTCCACTGCACTCTTTGCAGGAGTTCTCAGAAAGAGAAACAATTAAAACTCATTCTTCCCTTACCCGGAATTCAAACATTCAACATAGAATTCCAGAACCTACAAACATACATAGCATTGAAATAAATGCATACAGAGAATACAAACAAGCCTGTAACTTACCATTAACAGGTGGTTCCAATAACCATAACAAACACATAGATTTGGAATCAAATCTTTCCTCTATTAATTCCAGTGCTCCTGTACATGGTAAATATCAACAACTAAAAATGCATAAAATTCTCTGTTCTCCTCTATTCTCTTCTGCAACTCTATAGCTTATGAATTCTGAATGATAATATTACAATGTTAGAAGGGTTGAGGGTGTCTATCATCCGTTTTCCCTCCTACGGTTCTAAACTATCTAATCTAACATTCTTATCTACCTACTTGCATTAAACAAACATAAATGTCTATTACATCCGGTGGATAAGAACATACGCTCCAAAATCAGTTTAGACCTGTAGATATAAATGCAACTGCACTTTTTCCCTATCTATTACATTAATGCTTCAGATTTCAAAATTAAATACATTTTCATAAATCGTGCTCAAGTTACATCTGCACATCCAACTATCTCTTCGGCTTTCTATGATGCTCTTGCATCATTCTCCCTCACTTGAAAGTTTTCATGAACTCCTATTCATGAGCTCTTGCATAGTCTATCCATGCTTTTGAATTGCTACTTCATCTTCCCAACTGGCATCTTCAACTGGATGTCCTTTCCATTTGACCAAGTATTCAAAATACTCTTTTCTCCTGGTCTTTTTTCTAATCCTCTTGTCAATTATACTTTCCATCTATGGTTTTTCAGCTACATGCATTTGTTTTGTCCATTGAATATTTTCTTGTTTATCTTTTGCTCCTTCTTCTTCATCTCTATAAGGGTACAAATCTGCAATATTGAATATCGGTGAGATTCCGACCCCATTGGCTAATTCAATCTCATATGCGTTTGTCCCAAATTTCCTTATGACCTTGCATGGTCCAATCTTCTTCATCTTCAACTTGTTATACGTTCCCCTTGGGAACCTCTCCTTCCTCAAATGCGCAAGAATCAAATCACCAACTTCAAATTGAAGTTCTCACTTGTGTTGATCTACTCTACACTTGTATTCTTGACTTGAATTTTGCAATCGCTCCTTAATTCGGAAGTGAAGCTCCTTCATTTCTTCTGCAAAGTCCTTTGCACTAGCACTCCTGAATTCGACTTGTTCTGCATCTTTCAATTCAAAAACTCCCCTTGGTTGCATTCCATATACAATTTGGAATGGACTCTGCCATGTGCTTCTATTGAGTGAATCATTGTAAGTGAATTCCGCCTGTGGCAGAATGTGATCCCATTGATTGTGGTGTTTAGTCACTAAGCTCCTTAATAAATATCCCAAGCTCCTGTTCATGACCTCTGTCTGTCCATCCGTCTAAGGATGATATGCTGACCTAAAAGACAAAATTGTCCCCAAATTCTTCCATAAGGTCCTCCAGAAATGTCCTACGAACTTGGTATCTTGGTAAAAAATGATACTCCTTGGCAAGCTGTGAAGTCTGACGACTTCCTTGAAAAACAGGTTTGCAATATGAGTTGCGTCACTGGTTTTCTGGCATGGTATGAAATGTGCCATATTTGAAAATCTATCGACTATCACAAATATTGAATCATATCCCCTTTGTGTCCTTGGAAGTCCCAATATGAAATCCATGCTCACGACATCCCATATCCTTTTCGGTATGGGTAATGGTTGGTATAACCCTGTGTTCTGCCTTTTTCCTTTCGTGTGCTAACAAATTCTGCATCTATCCACGAATTTCTTCACATCTGTCCTCATCCCTGGCCAAAAATATGAGCCATTCAACTTTGAGAACGTTTTATCATGACCAAAGTGTCCGACCAATCCTTCGTTGTGTTTTTCCTTCAACAAATTCTCCCTCATGGAGCATTTCGGAATACATAGCTGATTTCCCTTGAACAATAATCCATCCTGGATCATGTATTCAGTCCATTGGCTTCTGTCCCTGAGAATTGGATTCTTAGATGCCTCATATGCCTCTTTGAAGTCTGGATCATCCCTATACATTTCCTTGAGGTTATCTAAACCCAAAGTCTTGACTCTGAATTCCTGCATAAGAAAACATTTCCTGCTTAAAGCGTCAACAACTTTGTTAGTAGTTCCAGAAATATGCTTGATCACAAAAGTAAAATTATGCATGTATTCAACCCATTTAGCATGTTTTTGGTTCAACTTCTCCTGTCGAGTCACGAATTGCAAAGCGTGATTATCACTGTACAAAACGAACTCCTTGGGAACCAAATAGTGTCTCCATTTCTTCAGTGCTTGTATGTCTGCATAAAATTCTTTTTCATACGTGGAGTACTTGATATTTGCTTCATTCAGTTTTTCACTGAAATACATGATCGACCTGTTTCTTGGCTCAAGACTGTTCTCATTGCAAATCCACTCGTGTCACCCCTGACCTGGAATGTGTTGCTAAAATTTGGCAAAACCAGAATTGGTTGCTTAGTGATCTTCTTCTTCAGTAGATTGAAGCTCTTCTCCGCTTTCTCTGTCCATTGAAAAGATTTGTGTCATTTCTTCATCGTATCCATCATCGGTGCGCTAATTCCACTGAAGTTTCGGATGAATTTCCTATAGAAGCTAGCCAAACCATGGAAGCTTCGAACTTCAAACACGCTCTTCGGTGATGGCCATTTCTTAATCACATTTATCTTTTTTGGATCAATTTTCAATTCATTTGCAGAGATAACAAAACCCAAATAAATGAGTTCTGTCCTCATAAATGACGATTTCTTCATATTGATCAACAATTTCTCTTGCTATAACCTCCTCATTACTGCATCTAGATGCTTTAAGTGTTCTACTTCTGTTTTGTTGAAAATTAATATATCATCAAGATATACAATGACGAATTTCCCAATGAAATCCTTCAGGACTTTGTTCATCAACCTCATGAAAGTACTGGGCACATTCGTTAAGCCAAATGGCATGACAAGCCATTCATACAGCCCTTCATTTGTCTTGAATGTTGTCTTCCATTCAACACCTTCTCTCATTCTAATCTGATGATATCTGCTTTTCAAATCAAGTTTTGAAAAAAAATTTGCTCCACTCAAGCAATCCATCAAGTCGTCCATCCTTGGCAATGGGAACCTATACCTGATGGTAATTTTGTTGATTGCCCTTGAGTCTATACACATTCTCCAGCCACCGTCCTTTCTTGGGCTAAGCACTGTCGGAACAGCGCATGGACTCAAGCTCTCCCTAATCAATCCTTTGTCCATTAAGTCCTAGACTTGTCTCCTAACTTCTTCATTTTCTTGCGGCGTCAACCTGTACGCTGCTTTGTTTGGCAAATTGGCTCCAGGTATAATATTGATATGATGGCTTATGCTCTTGATAGGTGGCAACGAACAAGGTAGTTTGTCCACTACTATATCAACAAATTCTTCCAGCAACTCCTAGATACCTTCTGGTAAATCATCTATCATAGTGTTGTTCAGAACAATTCCGGGATTCCTAATCACAATGAATTGTGCGTCTTCCTTCTTCTTAAGCTCATTAAGAAGTTCCTTCCCACCCATGAGAAGTACAATGTTTCTCATCTCTGTTTTCACCTCTTTATCCTTAATCGGCAGTAACATGTGCGTCCTACCATTTTTCTCCAGAGTGTACATGTTATTTCTCCCATCATGCACCACATTTTTGTCATATTGCCATGCTATACCCAGCAATAGATGGAAAACATCCATGGGAATAACATCACATAATATCTCATCTTTATATCCTCCTATTTTAAATTCGACTAAACACTGTTTAATGACATTTACCTGAAGTCCTTTTTGCAGCCATGAAACTCTATTTTGGCTTGGATGCACAATAGTCTCCAGCTCCAGTTTTTCTACCATCTCTGTAGATATGAGATTATCCGTGCTACCGCTGTCCACTATGACCTTGCATACCCTGTCTTTGGTTTTGCAAGTAGTCTGAAACATATTGTTTCTTTGGGCTGGGTTCTCTAGTTCCTTCTCCGGTTTCAAGAGAACTTTCCTCATCATTAAGGATCTTTCACCCTCAGCATCTTCTGCTCAACATTCTATCCTTGAGCTTCGGCAATGTGATTTTCACCACCATCTTTCTTCCTATCTAGACACTCATAGGATTTATGTCCGATTTTTGTCTTTCAACACTTCCATTTGATGCATACTTAGTTATGTAGACCCATTTATATCTCACAAGTTTTCTTCATTTTGGAAGAGGTATATGATCCCAAGTATCATTTTGCATTAAAGAACAATACTCTTCATTCATTGCTGTATCCCAATCTGGATGACCTGAATCGTTTTCAAATGTCTTTGGATCATGAGCCTCTGAAACTTGAGCCAAAATAGAAGAGGCTCGCTAGAACTGTGAACGTGTCTGATGTTGATATCAAGGATCACCGACAAGATCACCAAGTACTTCTTGTGTTGAACGAACCCATCTAGGAGGTGGTGGAGCTGGAGATGGTTCAGGTTCAAAGGAATCATCTGGAGGAAGGTGAGTAGACGGAGGTGGATTTTCATCCTCACTTTCATCATATGAAGAAGAAACCAAAATAGAAGAGGGCACAAACATTGAAGAAGGCACAAACACCGAATTAGGCTCGCAGGCCAATAGATTTTCATCAAATTTAACATCTTTTCTAATAATAATTTCATTACAATGTGGTTGAAGAAGGCTATAACCTTTGACATCTTCAGAATAACCAACAAATATACACTTCTCACTTTTAGGCTGCAATGCTTTCCTTTTCTCATCAGGAATGTGGGCCCATGCTATGCTGCCAAATACACGGAAGTGACTTACATCCGGTTTGATTTTAGTCCAAGCTTCTTCTGGTGTTATATTTTTAAGAGCCTTTGTGGGAGTGTGATTTACTATGTAATTTGCACAGTTGATGGCTTTTGCCCAATAATTTAGACTTAATCCCTTATATTGGATCATAAAATTATCCATTTCTTTTAATGTGCAGTTCTTTCTCTCAACAACACCATTTTGATGTGGTGTATATGGAAAAATGTGTTTCATTTAGATGCCTTGTGTAGTGCAGTAACTTGTAAAATTATTGTTCACAAATTCGCCTGCATTATCTGTTCTTAACCTTTGAATTTGATGTCCATATTTCTTTTCTACAAGGGCCTTGTAGGCCAAAAACTTGTCAAAAACTTCACTCTTAAGTTTTAATAAGTAAACCCAAGTGTTATCACTGAAATTTCATCCGCAAATGGTTATAGGAATCTAGCATCTCCAAACAACTATTAGTTCACCCATGGACCAAAAATGCATTTCCAAAAGGCCCAAAACTATACAATCAACAATAAAATCAGCATGCGTTAAGACTACACAGGGAGCGCGCGCACATGCACTTTGCAGAAACGCAGGAAAAAGCACACATGCGCATGATGCATGATTGTGGACGCAAAAAACCATGCATCCCTCAAAATGACGCATTTATGATATTGGTCGGCCTCCCACCCACTTCTGGTTCAGCTTCCAAGTCGATTTGACATCCAAATCTCGGCTAAATCTGGTTGGGTGGATGGTCAAAGACCTAAGGGTGTCCTAAATGGCCCCTTGTTCACACTAAAAGCTGGTTGAATAATGCCTCGAAGTTATGCTATAAAAGTTAGCCATGGGTGCACTACATTTTCAATGAATTCATTTGTATTGTTATGCTGCTGATATTCTCTTGGAGGATCCTCTTTCCTCAT
>ML796772.1:262151-297446 GCA_009831015.1 Picea engelmannii | reverse complement strand
AATAGTAAGGACCCACATGTCCACATGCTAGTTTCCTAGGGACTTTAAAATTCTGCAAGGTTGTACCAATGACATTTAGTTAATTAGGTAATCAAGACTTGTAAGGACCAAGCGAAGTCCACATGCAGCAAGGTGACACCTAAATTATTAAAAATATTTGCACACTTTCACTTGATTCACACACAAAGTCACTACTCACTTAGTTTCATCTCGAAATATGGAGGTTAAAGTAAGTTTCCTCCAAAGGGATTCCGAAACACCCCACCCTTTTCTTGACGAAACTCTCCACTCCCACTTAATTTCAATGAGATTGGCTCACACCCCCAATATCTCAAACAACCACACCTAAATTTTTTATAAAAAAATCACTAAGTTTTCCTCCACAGGAGGTGCCAAAAGAATTTTTTTAGTCTAGGTAGGATTTCGGGGATAGGCATCCAAATAACTCCCCATTATCTAGTTCTCACATCTTCAAACAATAGAAGTTGTCAAATAGTTAACTTTAAATCCTCCAAGTCAAGTGTTCCTAACACCATAAGGTAGGGAGATACCCGTGAAGGGTTGAAGGCCGAGGTCCGGTTGTTCTGTGCATCCCCCCTTGAGGCACCCACCTCTTGGACGAGATCCAGCCTGTAACCCATTTCTTAGGCCAAAAATCTAAATGCCACACTTTGAATGAGGTACCTAGTGAACAAATTTTAGGACATCCACCCAAGTGGAATTCGTGGGTTGCAATTGCACCTTGATCTGATTTTGTGTGGCTATTGGGAAATATCGCCAGCTCTTTTGGGATATGCACCCTCTACCCCTCATTATAACTGATTACTTCATCCTTCACTAGTTCCTCTTCCGGTGGCTTCAGACCCCACTATTGAGTGCTATTGGAAGGTCCAGTGCTGTTTGAGAGGAAGGATGTTACGTCTTTTAGGACACGAGCATTTGTTTTCTTTGTTCTCCCACATGGACAAAATCCACCTACCCACATGTATGCTTCTTTATCAATTGATTTATGTATGATGTTCTTGTGATTACATATGATTGTGAGATATATTGTGAAGGTACAAGTTATACAAAGTCTCTTGTTCATTAATTTCTCTCATCACCATTTGAAAACATCCACCTTGCTAGTCGAACATCATAGGGGACCCACAGAACCCCCGTCGTTCCATATGCTTTCTAAATCTCCCTCCCATTCTAGGGGGAGTTCCTAGTCTTGCCAACTCATCGACCATACTTCCCCACACCCATGTGAGTGCTACTATCTTGGGATCAGATTTGCTTGGTTCCACTTTTCTTGGTTCCACTTCCCAAGGTCAAACATCACCACACTCTCATTTCCACGGAAGCAGGGGGGCAACTTCTTCTCAAGGGGGAAGTACAAACCCACCTAGTCCCCCTCAAGGGTCAGGTACACAAAACACTCACACTATGGCTGGAACTAATCCTCTGCTACCACCTCAAATTCCATACTTGGATTCCCTCATCATACTGGATATGACTAAACTCACCAATGATCCTATATTGCACAACCCCACATGGCCAACAATGCCTACCAAACTGCCTTCAAACATCCTCAAGTTTGAAGGAAAACCAGGTGACGATCTCGCCAACCATATCATGACCTTTCACTTATGGTGATCTTCAAACAACATCATGGAAAATTCCATCTGATTGAGGTTATTTCAACATACACTCACCGGCCCATCAGCTAAGTGGTATGTAGAAGAAAAATATGGGTCCCATGTGACCTTTGCATCCTTGGCCAAAGAATTCTTGACCTTCTTTCAACTACCAATTCATCATGACAATGGCCTTGAACTACTCTCGAAATTTAAGAAAACCTCCACCATGCACATCGCTGACCACAATCACAAATGGCGTCGGTGGCGTAGTCTCTACAAAGCTTAAGCTACTCCACAATAATGTCTCAATTGGTTCCTCAAATCACTTGTTTCCCTCCTTGCCAAAGATGTGGCTGCCACCTTCCCCCAGTCTGAAGAAGAACCCATTAGCAAGGCCCAACAATTTGAACTCATTTATTCACACTTAGGATACTTATATACGGTACTACCTGATGCCTCGAGACCCATGCCAGTCAGCCAGGAAAAACTTGGGATGTCTCACTCCGTGGATGGATTGATTGGTACCACAACACACCACAATCCATACCCCCCATAACCCACTATGTATGGTACACCTCCATATCCACTGACATATGGAGGAAATCCTTACTAACCCCCTCCTCTTTACCATCAGTCATATCCTGTTTTTCCCCCTCAGTCATTGTGGGCACCCCCACCGGTACCCATGCCGTATTTGGTCTCTCAATCTAGTACGGGTCCACCCCCAACCCTTGGATATAACCTTAGCAGTAGTGGAAGTACCTCTACTTCCTATATTCCATATTGATCCTATCCACAAAACAATCCATAGTTTCCATTTCCTAGTCCTCCTCAGCTGGTTAATCCTCCACCGGGACAACCACATGCCGACGTCAACTTTGTTCATCCATTTCCCATTGAACAGGTTCATACATTTGAACAATTGAATATGGGCAATCCAACTCATAAGAAGAAAGGAAGAAACTGAAACAATGAAAATCCAGGACCAAGCAAGAATGACCCCCACAACCATCCCATTGGGGGCAACCAATACCAAGACCCCTAAGGGGGCATCAATAACAATATACCATGAAAAAGGAAGAACAACAATATTCAAACTAACTTCCCTTGCACTATATGTGGTGAGTATAGACATTATACTCATCATTTCCCCCAAATTCCTGATCTCCAACGGATGAGGGCATCCATGAACTCACAGGGCCCTCCAACACCATTTACCCCTCAGCAGGCCCCACAACAGTATTTGCAACCACTGCCTCCAACTATTTTTCAAAACCCCATTCCATACCAAGGTGTGATGAACACCCAACAAGTGATCAACCCTACCCCACCAAAAATGGGGCAATATCCAAACCCGGGTGCCACTCAACCCAGGAATTCGGTTGATCGCAGTGTCCTCCTCACCAACGAAGAAATTCTTCTGCAAACCCGCAACCGTCAATATGGTATGCCTCCCGAATCTACCCCAACCACCTCAGAAACACTGCCAACTACTACAAGACAACCATTGATGATTCCACATCCTCACGCGGAACCCATTCCTCGCATACCACGTATGTCTTTACGATGAAATGTGCATAACCCTCATGCTAGGGCTGCTCATAATTGTAGTTTGGTTGATGACTTAGCCCAGTCTCTCACAACCATGTCTATGTTGGAGGTCCTCCAAACCTGTCCATCACAACGAAAATCCTTACTTTTTGCCTTGGGGGCAGTCGACACAGCTGACACAAACTGATCACATTTGATTCAGATAACGAAGAACCACGTCTTCCTGCCCAAGTAGACTTCTAGATACCAGTTAATATCTATAACACCACAGTTTATTGGTGTATCATCGATGAAGGTGCATCCACCTACATCATGTCTAAACACATATGGCAAAAAATTGGCTCCTCTGAGCTAGTACCCTCTACCATCATCCTTCGAGCTTACGACGGTCGACCAACATCTTCCATAAGGCTTTGTCAAAATGTCCCCATAGAACTTGGGGGCAAAACCATCCTCATTGACATTGAAGTTATTTATGCCCAACTTGATTACAATATCTTGTTCGGACGCAACTACATGTATGCTATGAGGGCGGTCACCTCTTCTGTTTTTCGTACGATGATGTTCTCCCATAATGGGAAGATCATCACCATCGACCAACTTACACATTACGAGCCTAACCATTCCACCAACATCAATAACATCCTCCCCCTTGTTCGTGTTAGCTCAAATGATTTTCTAGTTGCCAACATTGGCCATGGATTATTCCAAGACCCATCCATGTTGGGCGCTTATAAGGGAGCACCAYGTTCATAAACCCATCTTTTTCAGCACAAGTGTGTGTAGTTTCCTCTAAAGGAACAAACATCAGAGACAAGACTCCTATCACTGAGTCCMCTCCCCATATCAAAGTTCCACCAGTTGAATAAATACTACCTCAAGAGTTCCCTAAGAGTGCCACCACACCACTTATCACAGATCTCCCCCCCCCCCTCCAGAGGAAAGTCCCGGTTTGGGAGACAGTCCCCCAGGCCATTACCAAAATTCCCTTTTTCTACACCCCACCTGGAGTCGAAGCATTCCAGGTAGCTGCAACTCTTACCCTTCCGAACATGGTACTCGCCATCCATGTATGGTATCTACATCCACCCAGGATGGTTCCTCAATCATCCCTCCCTCAGTTAGAGGGAATCCCGATGTAGATCCCAGTACTAACTCTGACCATGCCACCCTCACCCCCAATCGCCAATACCACTGCTACGGCCGAGGGCAGACAGAAGAAGAAAGAGCCCATCGCTCCACTACCTCCCCGATTTCAACTCCCTCACACCTTATGTGAAAGAAAAGGACACCCCACTCACATATGTCCTTCTCTTCCYGAGCTACACAGTTTTATCCAGCCTCCTCAAGCACTTAAAGCTACTTATAGTGATTCACTTTTATACTTGAAGTGAAATACACTTTAGAATGGAGCATGAACTTTTTCAAAAAAAAGTAACAAAAAGAGAGACTTGAACTCAAGACCTCTTACTCAATAAGGAAAATTTTAATTAAGTGGGCTAGAAAAACATATTATAATGTTTAGCAAGAGGATTGTTGTTGTTGATGGCCTTGAAGAGTGTGCTAAAAAAAAATATTTTCACAAAAGAAATTTTTTTTCGCTTCTCGATGACAACAAGGGTTAGATCTCAATTAGCTTACCGGGAAAATACACCTTTTCCTATCTGTTTCTTATTTTCCGAGATCACACAGGACGTGGGGTAAAGAGAATATGCATATCTAAAAGAGTAGCAACCCAGAAACAAAAAATATAAAACCGAAATAATACTCTGCAAAAAATTTAAAAAGGGCGCATTCATGCTTTATACCTTCGCATCTAGTTGGAATGGTTGTATCTTGGGAAAACAAAATTCTTTTCGAGTGAAATCAAAGGAGTTCTTGAATGAAATGAGCACTCCAGATGCAATGGAACAATCCCTCAGTCTAGAAATGCATGAAGATGGCAGAAAATGGTGATGAGACAACTTGGCTTCACGATCTCGATCTACAACATGAGCAAGTCTTCAAACATGCTTTGATACCATGTTCGACAACACAAGTATTCCAACATAGGATGAACACCTTTAGTAACCACTCACACAACCATATCAAATATCAACACAATGATTTTTTAATGTGGTAAAACCTCTATGGGGAAACATCCATAACCCTAGCCAACGCAGGCACTTGGAGCAGTTTATTACTGCAAAAGAAAAAGATTGCAGATAGATTTTACAAGAGAGTTTCTCACAATCGATCATCGACAAATGACCCTCTATGCTCTTTAAATAGATATCATGGACCAATCAAGTGTTAAGCCATATATCAATGGCTGTTAAGATCGAGGAGAATATGAACCGTTAGATCAATATAGGTCCGGAACATATCATGACCGTCGAATTTCCCATCTACAAATGCATACTAATGCATACTAAATAAACACACTAAGAAACACACTTTTACCTAACGACACATTAGACCAAGTAGATCTTAGCTAACTCCTAAGTGTCTAAATATCCTAACAGTAGGAGCTACTCTGCCATGACAACCCGATAAAGCTGGATCCTCTACTAGTGAGTGCCCTTGACCTGTGTGTCCACTATCTAATCAGTGGATTCCTGTTCGATGCAGTCAAGGTTGAGCTCTTTGGTGTCAGTTCTTTTGCGATCTATGAGGTGTCCAATAAGGGTGGAAAATATGGCTAAAGGAGGTCCACATTGAACACTGGGTGCAATCCCGGGAAGGGTGGAGTGTTGAGCTCAAAATCATTGCTACCCACAACCTTGGTGATAGTGTAAGGCCCATAGCGAAGTGGGCGAAGCTTTTGATGGGGCCCTATAAGGCACTCTTTCTGCAAATGTAACCGGAGCTTGTCTCCCACATGAAACTGGTGTGGTACCCCGTGTTGATCATGACACTGCTTGTACTTAACATTGGATTTCTACAAAATCTCATGGACATGTTGGCAGATGTGCTGAATCCACTCAATGAATCTAGTGGCTTTGTTGGCCTCAGACTGAACATGGAAATATTTTTCCTGTGTGGTGGCAAGAGATAATGCAACATCAATGGGAACCAAGGGTTGGAATCCTAGCCCCACCTGAAATGGGCTATGGCAGGTGGAGCTACAGAGAGACCTGTTGTAGCTATGTCAAACATAGGGGAGACTCTCATCACAGGTACGCGGATGCTTAGAGTTGTACATGCACAAGATGTGCACAATCATTTTATTGACAACCTCTATTTGGCCATCGGTTTGGGGGTGGAAAGAAATGGATTTAGTGAGCTTGGTGTCCAAAAGTGACTAGAGAATCGACCAAAATGTGTCGAGGAACTTATTGTCTTGATCGAAGATGATGGTTTGTGGTATCCCAAAATGGACCCACACTTGCTTGAAGAAGAGATTGGCAGTATCTGCCATTGCGATGCTTTTCTTGTAGGCTGTGAGGATGGCCATCTTTGAAAATTGATCAACCACCACAAATATACAATCATTTCCTTGCTTGGTGGAGAGAAGGCCATACATGTGATCCATTGAGATGGATTCCTAAGGCCTCTCAGGAGTAGGAAGAGGGGTGTATAAGCCTTGCTTCTTGATGGTTGGCTTGGAAATGGCAAAGGCAGTGCAATACATGATATACTTGCTGACATCCTATTAGAGTTTTGGCCAATAAAAATGTTTCTTTAGAATGGCCACAATTTTCTCCATGCCAAAATACCCTGCCATCCGACTGTAGTGAGCCCCCCAGATCATATTTTCATGCTTGCTTGCAGGAAAAAAAATATGACCAATATGACCTAACAATCCATCCTGAATGTGAAGATAAATGACATTCACACATGTACCCAAGAGATGATAGGTGGTGGCAAAGTCTAGATCTTGTTGATAAAGTTGGGAACACTTAGATGCCTCATGTCCAAAGGAATGGACCACAGTGGTCAGTGCAGCTACGGGAGGTCAAATGAGGCAGTCAACGACACGATTTGTGCTCCCTGTCTTATACTTGATGTTGAGATGGAACTGCAGCAGGTAGGTGGACCACTTCTGATGGCGGTCGTTCTGCAACTTCCTCTGTGTTTGTATGAATTGGAGAGGCTTGTACAATGAAATACATTTTCTTGTCATATGTGGGGTATTTCCGAACAATACCTGAGAGTGTCTCACTATGGTATGCCACCGGATGACCAAGCTGAGTGAGAATTATGCCTACAGCATAATTAGATGCATCAATCTCAATCTCGAACAGTTGTTGCAGATCGAGTAAGGAGAGTACTGGATTTGAGCACAAGCGATGCTTCCGATCATCAAATGCTCATTGATGTTCTTTCCCCCACGCAAACTTTTCCCTTCCACATCCCTTGGTCACTTGTGTGAGGGCCCATACAATATGGGATAATCCCAACACAAATCATCTGTAGAAGTTTTCCAATCCCAGGAAGCTCTGAAGCTTAGTTAGGGTGGTCAGGGCTGGCCAGTGACATATGACTAAGATATTAGCTGGATCAACATGTACCCCATGCTCATCAACAATGTAGCCCAAGTATTGGACCATTTTCATGCCAAAGCATCATTTTTCCAAGTTGGCATATAGCTTGCGCTACCACAGAGTGCTCAAAACCTATTGAATATGTGGCATGTGCTCCTACCAAGTTCTGTTGAATATGAGGATGTCATTCAAATATACCACCGAAAAATAGTTGGTGAAGTGTCTCAATACATCATCCATCAACCTCATAAAAGTGGCTGGTGCATTTGTTAAGACAAAGGGCATGACCAACCATTCGAAGAGACCTTGTTTAGATTTGAAAGTTGTCTTCCACACATCAGCTAGTTCGATGGGTACCTGGTGGTATCTAGACTTTAGATCAATCTTGATGAAGAACTTTACCCCCTTGAGTTGGTCAAGAAGGTCATCAATTCTAGGAATTGGGTACCGATTCATCACTGTGATTTTGTTTAATGCTCTCTAATCAATGCAGAGCCGCCAAGTCTCATCCTTCTTCTACACCAATACAATTAGGCTTCCGGAAGGGGATTAGTTGGGTCTGATGTGCCCCTTTTGAAGCAGGTCTTGGATCTAACACTTAATTTTGTCATTTTCCATCAACGCACGATGATAGACTGGTCCATTAGGTAAGGGTTCACCGGGAGTTAGATCAATTAGATGCTTGATTTAGCAGTGTGTCGGTACCTCAGTGGGTGAGAAGAAGATGCCTCTGTACTCTTCCATGATCATGTCTAATTGCTTTTGCTGCAAAGAGAGACTTTGTGTAGAGGCCACAGATGTGGCAGTGACCTTCTGATTACTGTGAGCACGGATCACAAAGAAGACGAACTTCCCAATCTGTGAAATGACCTTACTTCATTTCTTAGCAAAGATCAAAGAAATAGTGGTAGGTGGTGCCACCTCTGGTATCCTATACAATTCTCTACCCAAAGTAATAATTTCACTACGAGGTATAGACTCATAGACAACATGCCGCTTCCAAAAATATGGTTGTCCTAAAAGAACATCACAAATTTCAAGGGGAGAAATATCACACAATACCTCGTCTTTGAAAGGCCTAATGTCACAGGGTAGGCGACACTGTTGGCTGACACGAAGATCTCTTCATTGGTGAAGCTAACCGATGGTGTAGGGTTGCGGGTGCAATGTAAATGGTAGGTCCAACCGCTTGATGACCTCTATTGAAATCATGTTCTTCTGACCGCCTCTATCGATAATGAAATGAAGCGGAGCCTTGTTTACCCACATCTGTGAGTGAAAGAGGTGTTCCCCTTCCTTTGGTTCTTCTGGTTCACTTGGATGGACTTTGGTGGTAGAAACCGCGACACTGGGTTCAACATGGATAATCTGCTTCCCTCCTTCTCTATTTGATTTGGAGTAAGAATCAACCTCTGAGTCAGAAGCTTTTAGCTCAAATATGAGTGACTTCTTAGAGCGACATTCTTTAGTGTTGTGCTATGGAATTTTATGGTATTCACACCATTTTTCCGTGTCCTTCTTTGAGTTCTCATTGCCCTTATTGTGTTGCAACTTAGACTAAGTGTCCCGAGAGTGGCCATCTTTGCTCTGTCTCTTGTTGTGTGGGTTGGGGCCACCTTTGCCTTTCTTCAACTGTGAGGAGTTTGCAGATCGAAACTCTCACCTCTTTTGCTTAAATTTCTACTCGATATTGAAAACATATCTATACGCCTCGTACCCAATGATGTGATGTCCATAAAATCCAATTTTGTTTGAATGTATCTATGCGAGAAACTATGGTATTTGAGCACCAGATGTCGTTCAGAGTCTTTGATACCCGATTTGGTGCGCAGGGTATGGAAAATATTGGTGAAATATGGTACTGTCTAGTCCCTTTCTTGACTCAGGGTGGTCCATTTGGTGTACTGGTCCTTGTAGCTTCCAATAGGGTAGTATTGTTATTTAATGGCATCTTTGAAGGAATCCCATGTCGGGGCGACCGTAAGTATTGCAAATTCCTCTATGGCCCTTTACTCAAAGTAAGTATCTGTTATCATTGAAATTTCATCCGCAACATTGCATGCAAATGGTTACAGGAATACAACATATCCAAACACCTATTAGTTCACTTGCATCACCAAAAAATGCATTTCCAAGGGGAAAAAACTATACAATTGGTCAAAAAATTGACATGCGCTGAAACACTAAAGGAAGCGCGTGCACAATGCGTGGGCTAAAGAAGCCCGTAGAGTGCACAATGCGCCATATGCGCGACTGTGTACGAGAAAAGATGCACACTCCTGTGAACGATGCATTTATGGTTCTTTTTGGCCCCTCACCCACTTCTGGAGTATCTCCCAACTTGATTTGACCCTCAAATCTAAGGTGAATTCCAATGGGGGCTGGTTAAAGACCTAAGGGTTCCCTAAAGGGCCCCTTGTCCACACTAAGAGCCAGTTGGATATTGCCTCAAGGACATGCTATAAATGGAGTCCATGGGTGCATTTAATAATCTCATAGTATTGTTATGTTGCCTCAATCCTCCTTCAATAAACCTCTTTTCTTCTTGGAGCATTCTAGCAACATTCCAATAAGCTATTCCTCTCACCCCTTGAGGGAGTAGGCTTGGATTTCATCACCATTTGCTTTCTTGTTTATCATTTTAAGAAGAGCTCTCAAATAAGGGACTCAAGAGCCCTCCCAAGGAGGAAGAGGGAATCCATAAGTCATCCTTTCTCTATGGTGTTTGGAAACTAATATAGTTATCCATTGGTGGCATAATCTCGGTCATTTGGTTGATTGATTTTGGTTCAAAGTTTCTTATGCATTTTAGTTTTATTTCCTTAGTTATTTTTAGTTTATTTGCTTGTTTATTTCATGTGATTAGATTGCTTAATTCATGCACTAACCTTTGTCTTGTCTAGCAGGCCCAACTAAACTTGTAAGTGCCCTTGTTTTGCTCACCCAAGTGACGAAACAGACACAACAGATTGACGACCATACTGGGGATAAGGTATCAATTTCCTCCCTATTTGGGCTATTTGAGCACTTCTTTTTGACCCATTTGCCTTGCAGGGATCATAACCAACCTAGCCTTACCTATCAAGATCTAAGTTTGGAGTTGGAGGAGGATAATTCCACTTAAATCCCCCCCCACCCCCCCGACGCGTATCAGAACGTGTGCGGGTATTTCAATCCACAGATGCACATTTCGAGCATTGTGCACTCACAACACTTCTGTTCTTTGTGCATTCTGCGCACAATGCGCCAAAATGTATTTTGTTCTCTACACATTGTGCGCCCACTGTGCTTTCGTCTGATCTGTAACCCACGCATGTGTCCAGAATTTCAACATTGTAAGAGTTTTTGTGATGTTTTGAAGGCCCCTACCCTTCAAAATCTTGCTTTTATGCAATTTGTAAATGAACCACACTTAGATTCCCTTCCCACATGAAGGGTTAGTCAAAACATAGGCACTTAGGGGGTTAAAAAGAACCATATTTCTCCTCTTTTGCTTTGATTTTCCACATGGATGGCTTGTTTTGATTGTAAAAGTTAAGTCGAGATTCTTTACTATCACATATAAAAACACTTGAATTGGGACCAAAAATCAAACTTTAATCATTGAGTATGCTCTTCTCTCGCACCATAGAGCGATATTGAGAATCAAAAAGGTCATTAATGGGATATTTCATCTCCCTTAAAAAAATATTTTAGGAGAGGACAAAGCCCCCCTAGGACTCCTCTTAGTTTATTTTTTATCATCTTAAATTTGTAAGGGCCCATACATGCCCACATGTTGCAAAATTAGGATAATTTTTAAAATTACTTTCTTAGTTTACATCACTAGGAGAGTCTAAATATCAAAGTAATAGGCCCATACATGCCCACATTCTTGCAATCTAGGATAGTTTTTCAAATATTTCTTAGAGTAAACCACATTAGGGAGTTTAAAGGATTGGTAAGGACCCACATGTCCAAATGCTAGTTCTTTAGGGATTTTAAAATTCCGCAAGGTTGTACCAATGACATCTAGCAAGATAGGTAATCAAGATTTGTAAGGACCACACGAAGTCCACATGTTGCAAATTGACACCTAACTTATTAAAATTTGGCACATTTGTTCAATTTCTCACACACAAAGTCACTCCTCTCTCACATAATTTCATCTCGAATTGTGGAGGTTGAAGTAGGTTTCCTCCAAAGGGATTCCGAAATGTCCTACTATTTCTTGTAGAAATTATCCACACCCACTTAATTCAAATGAGATTGGTTCACACCTCCAATCTCTCAACCAACCACATCTAATTTTTTTTTAAAAACTCACTAAGTTTTCTTCCACAGGAGGGGCCAAAAAAATATTTTAGTCTAGGTAGGATCTTGGGGGTAGGCATCCAAATAACCCCCCGTTATCTGGTTCTCACATATTCAAACATTATAAGTTGACAAATAGGGAACTTTAAAATCCTCCAAGTCAAGTGTTTCTAATACCATAAGGCAGGGAGATACCCATGAAGGGTCGAAGGCCAAGGTTTGGTTGTTCTATGAATCCCCACTTGAGTCACCCAATTCTTGGAAGGGATCCAACCTGTGACCCATTTATGAAGCCGAAAATCTAAATGATGCACTTTGACCGAGGTACGTAGTGACCAAATTTTAGGACATCTACCTAGGTGGAAATTGTGGGCTGCAATTGCACCTTGATCAAATTTTGTGTGGCTATTGGGAAATATCACCAACTCTTTCGGGATATGCACCCTCTACCCCTCACTATAACTGAATGTTTCATCCTTCACTAGTTCCTCTTTTGGTGGCTTCAGACCCCACTATTGAGTGCTATTGGAAGGTCCAGTGCTATTTGAGAGGAAGGACGTTACATATTTTTAGGATACGAGCATTTATTTTCTTTGTTCTCCCAAGTGGAAAAAATCCACCTACCCACATGTATGCTTATTTTTTATTTATGTATGATGCTCATTTGATTACATGCGATTGTGAGATATATTGTGAATGCCAAAATTATACAAGTTTCTTGTTCATTTATTGCTCTCATCACTATTTTCACACATTCACTTTTCTATTCTGACATCATAGGGGACCCATAGAATCCCCATCGTTCCAAACGCTTGCAAAATCTCCCTCTTAACCTAGGAGGAGTTCCTAGCCTTGCCAACTCACCGGCTCAACCATCTCACACCCCTATGAGTGACACTATTTTGGGATCAAATTTACTTGGTTCCACTTTACTTGGGTTCAATTCCCAAGGCCAACCATCCACTAGCTCTCCTTCACAAGGAGGCGGGGGTGAAACTTCTTCTCAAGGGAGAAGTACAACCCCACCAAACCCCCCTCAAGGGTCAGGTACACAACCTGCTCACACAATTGCTGGAACTAATCCTCCACCACCACCCCCCATTCCATATTTGGCATCCCTCAATAATCCTGATTTGAGTAAACTCACAAATGACCCTATATTGCATGACCCCACATGGTCCAATATGCCTACGAAACTCCCTTCAAGCATTCCCAAATTTGAAGGAAAATTGGGCGAAGATCCCGCCAACCATGTCATGACCTTCCACTTATGGTGCTCTTCAAACAACATCATGGACGACTCCATCCGCTTAATGTTATTCCAATGCACACTCACTGGTCCATCAACCAAATGGTATGTGGACGAAAAGTCAACAACTCACACGACTTTTGAATCCTTGGCCAAAGCATTCTTGGCCTTCTTTCAACTACCAGTTCATCATGACACTGGTCTAGAACTTCTCTCTGAGTGAAAACAAACCTCAACTAAACATATTGCTAACCACATTCATGAATGGTGTCAGTGACGTAGTTTATGCAAAGCAAAAACCACCAAAGAACAACGTTTTGATTGGTTTCTCAAATCACTTGTCTCTATCCTTGCCAAATATGTGGCATCCACCTTCCTCCAAACTGAAGAGGAAGCCATCAATAAGGCTCAACAATACGATCTCATTTATGCTCAATCGGGTTACTTATACATAGTAATACCTGATCCACTGAGACCCGTATGATTTGGCCAGGACAAACTTGGGATGTCTCATGTGATGGATGGATTGATTGGTACCACAACACACCACAATCCATGCGTCCAACTGCCACCTATGAACAATACACCCCAATATCCACCGATATATGGAGGGTTGTCTTACTACCCTCCCACCCTTTACCAACAACCATATCTTATTGCTGTCCCCCCACACATGAGTGGACCCATGCCGACACCCATCATGCGCCCGACTTCTCAACCAAGTTCAGGTGCCCCTTCTACATCAGCTTATAACTTGGGCACTAGTGAAAGCGCTATGCCTTCTTATATACCCTACAGATAGTTTCCACAAAACAATTCATATTTTCCATTTCCTGGTCCTCCACAACTGGTTGCTCCTCCAGAAGGACAACCACACAGTAATGTTAACTTTGTTCAACCCTCTCCCATTCAACAATTTCATACTTTTGAACAATTGAACACGGAAAATTTGACCCATCAGCTGAATAATGCCAAAAAGAAAGGAAAAAACTGAAATAATAATAACCCAGCACCAGGGGGAAATAACCCC
Organism: Picea engelmannii; assembly: GCA_009831015.1. Lineage (NCBI taxonomy): Eukaryota > Viridiplantae > Streptophyta > Pinopsida > Pinales > Pinaceae > Picea > Picea engelmannii. The sequence continues at coordinate 283,235 of ML796772.1, read as the reverse complement.
CAACAAAACCAACCTACTGGGGTAAACCAACACCAGGGTAACCAGAACCCCCAAAGGGACAACAAAAACAAACGCTAAGGGAAAAACAACAACAACAACCTCCAGACGAACTTAGCTTGTGCTCTTTGCGGTGAGCATGGTCATTATACTCACCATTGCCCCTAAATTTCCGACTTCAAATGGATGAGAGACTCCATGAATGTGCCACATCCTCTAGTGTCGCCTGCCCCTCAGTAGGCCCCACAAAAATATTTGCAACAACCATCCCCGGTTATGTTGCAAAATTCTATTCCACACCAAGGCGTGATGAGTACCCAACAGGAGATACATCCTGCCCCGCCACAAATGGGACAGTATCAAAACCCTGGAAACCCAGCGAACCGCAATATCCTCCTCACCAGCGAATAAGAAATTCTTCTGCAAACGTGCAGTCGTCAATACAACACACCTCCTAAATCTACTCCCACCACTTCGGAAGCAGCTCCAGCTACAGCCGAACAACCCTTGATGATTCCACGCCCTAACCCCAAACCTACCATTCGTATCCCTCACATCCCGTTACGACAGCATGTCAACAACCCTCAAGCTAGGGCAACACATAATTACAGTTTGGTCGATGACTTGGCACAATCCTCTGTAGCCATGTCAGTATTGGAAGTCCTCCAGACTTGTCCAACTCAACGGAAATCCTTGGTTTCCGCCTTGGGAGCAGTTGACCCAACTAATACTAGACTCATCACATTTGATCTCGATTGTGGGGAACCTCGTCTCCCCGCTTTGGTAGCTTTCTAGATACCAGTCAAGATTCAAAACATCACGGTTCATCAATGTATCATTGATGAACGTGCATCCACATGCATCATGTACAAAATTGTATGGTAAAAACCTTGCTCCCCTGAGCTCATACCATCCGCCATCACTTTAAAAGCTTACGATGGCCGAACATCTTCCCTTGAAGGGCTCTTTCAAAATTTCCCTGTTGAACTCAGGGGAAAAACCATCCTTATCGACATCTAGGTTATCGACGCCCCACTAGATTACAACATCTTGTTTGGACATAACTACATGTACACTATGAAGGCTGTGTCCTCTTCTATGTTTCGAACGATGATGTTCCCCCACAACGAGAAGATCATCACCATCGACCAAATTTCACATTACGAGCCTAACCACTCCTCCAACATCGATAACATCTTACCTCTTGACTGCAGTAGTTTCAATGCATATCCACTCATGGATATGGCCCCCAAAATTTTCAAAGACCCATCCTTGTTGGGTGCATACCATGGAGCACCATCGTTCATACACCCCTCAACACAAGTGTGTGTCATATCTGCTAATGGAACTGAAATTGGAGATACCATTCCTCCCACTGAGGCTTCTCCACCCCTTGACGTCCCACCAGTTGAAGACATTCTACCTCAGGAATTACTTGAGAACCCTATGACACCACTTATCCCCTATTTCACCCTTCCCCAGGGGAAAATCTCAGTTTGGGAGACAATTCCCCAAGCCATCACTCAAATTCCCTTCTTCTACCCCCCACCGAGAGTACAATCTTTTCAGGTAGCCGCAACGCTTACCCTTCCCAACATGGTGCTCGATATTCCAGTATGGTATCTACACCTACCCGCAATGGTTCCTCAACCATCCATCCCTCCCAAATCAGAGGGAATCCTGATGCAGATTCCAGTACTAACTCTGACCACACCACCTTCACCCCCACTTTCCAGCACCACTTCTATGGTTGGGGGCATATGGAAGAAAAAATATCCCACTGCTCCACTTCCTCCCTGAGTTCAACCTCTTTACGCACTATGAGAAAGAGAGGGACACCCCACTAATCGATGTCCCTCTCTTCCCGAGTTACGCAATTTGATCCAACTCCCTCGAGAAACCACATTGATCATCACTTCACCACGCACACCTAGTACTCCCACAACATCCCCTACTATAGGAAGTAAAGGGTTGCGAAACAAATTCACGTGTGCCATCTGTTCAGAGTATGGCCACTATACTCATCATTGCCCAACTCTACCTCTGTTTCGATAGATGCTGACGACAATACGCCAAACCTTTCACCAAGAGCCCTCTCCACCAACACCTGTGGGTACCCATGTCACCGACATCCATTATGTCTCGACCTCACTCACTGAATGGATGAGATGCCCTTTCTCTCTCTGTGACTCACTTGATGATTTCGTGTACCAGTGTCCTTTGATCATTGAATACAGACGTCGTCACATGACCTTTATTCAAAATACTCCAACCACCTCACCCCCTGTGATGCAAGTGATTCCCCCTATTCCTTCTCTTGATACTGTTCACATCACCTCCCCTGAACCTGAGTCACTTCCCACGCCTCCATGGTTCATAGATAGACTGTCTGAGGAATTTCCCCCAAATCCTCCCAATTCCTCGGTTCATTTCTCCCAGGAAATCTTACCCCTAACCATAGTTTACAACCCACAGTGTCTGGACATTTGGTTTATGTCAAGCGCGCCATCGCACCATAGTTGCGATACCCCCTTTATGTCCTCACCACTTGAAGACAATCACATAGTGACAGTCACCAATGTTACTTCCCCGGATCCCCTATATTCTCGCATTTTCCACTATGACGAAGATATCCTGGAGGAACTAACTATCCCCAATTTCCCATGGAATGCACTCCATCACAAAGTGCTTTTTCTCTCACAGGAATCCTTTGACCCCCCTAGCCAAGCCTCCATATGTGAAATCTAAACCAAGGATTTTATTCCATCAGGGCATATAGATTGGTTCAATAACCCTATTTGTGCCCCCGATGCTTTTGAAGAAGGAAACATGGCCAATATTTCCCCCACTGTCAAAATCAACATAGTCACATTCCCCGGGTCACCATTTTCACTCAGCCCCGGGGGAGCATTTTTATCACATCACACCTAGGTATGCATGCTCATGTTCAAAATTATCAAATAACTGTTATATGTTCTTTATATTCATATATTGTTCATGTCGGGTATTCAGTTTTAATGTGTGCAGGTACTTGCTCATCACAAACCCGCACAACCCCTTCAAGTATGTGATTGACACTAGCATGTAATCATTCCCTCTGAATATCAATTGCATCTCCCAGTCACAGCCTTCAACATTCACCTTTAGGGTCCCTACATCCAACTCTGTAGTACTGTCACCTCCGCTGCAATTTGGTACTGTCACCCGGTAGCACTCTCCCCCACATGAGTTGTCCCATTCATAGTCCCCCTTGGCACTTTGACACTCATGCTGTGTTCACCCCCTAGGGATGGGAGTCCTGATAGTCTTACACATTTACGAGAATCAACCACATACTCCTTCTCATCATTTTGCTCGCTTTCCCAATGGACTCCCAGGTTATCTCATCACGGTTCTATTTTGGCTACACCTCTGCAGTATCATTAACCCTCCATTTCATCCATAATCAGTTTTCCCATCTGCAAATTTCCCTCCATTCATTTACCTCATATAGAAACCCACCCATGGGGCCCCCACCCTCCACCAGTTCTCCATGCAACTTGTGCCCTCACAAGCCAAGCCATCTTGCACTGGGGCACCCGTTTCTATATTTGTACACTCTTCCCAAATTATTCTTTATTTATTTGGTAACTATAAAAAGCCTTTGTTTCTAGCATTCAATTAGCTTTTTGTTGTTACCCTTGATGACTTTCTTTTTCCTGGCAAAGCAACTCATGCCACCCTCGGTTCGTGCATTCACTATCCTCTACTCATGTTGACATCGTCCATAAACCCTGAGTATCCCACAATCCATGTACCCCTGATCTCTGAGTTTGTCCACTCTGTCACACCTCTGACACAATTTAACCCCATGTCTAGTCGTCCCCTTGACACTAGATACAGTTTCACGATTGCTGCCAATCATCCTTCAACCATACCCCCAACCAAGGGCAGTCTCGAGTCTCATCACATCTTGAATTTGTTCATGTTCCTTATCAATTCTTGATCTTATCCAGTGGATTTCGTGAAGCCCTTTTTCTTCTTGGAGTCACATCTCCCTTTCTGTCGACATCAACAGAGTTTCCAGAAGGGCGACAATATCTTGACTCTCATTACCTTTACACCGAGAAGTCTCGGACAACACAGAGAGAACCATCATTTCTCTCTGTTGTCGTTGACCCCCATAAACATTCGACTTCAACACAATATCGTGTTACAGTGGGTCTTACTATGTGACCATTGCAGTTGTTTTATACTAGCTGAAGACCTCTGAATTTGTTAGGCCATCAATGCCTATGAGTCATCGACACTTCTTACAGGCGTCCTTGCCTCCTTTTCAGAGTATGTTCACCATCATAATTGTCATCTGCCGTTATCAAACCGCCCCAGAGGGCACTGCAGTTATCTACATCAACATACAACTTCAATTATTGTCTTACATTTTTGAGTTACATGACATGAGCATGGGGCATGCCTTCCTCGTTTGTATACAAATTTTATTTTCCTACCTAGAGAAAGGTTTGGGTCCCATAGTTTCCCCTCTCCCTCTGACGTATCACTCTTGTAGTTCCTATCAACACTCTTCATTACAATGATACTCTCAGTAGAAGAAACATTGATGTATTTCGGGCTATACGTATGCTCCTAACCTCACACATCAGGGGGCATCTGTTATCACTGAAATTTCATCTACAACATTGCATGCAAATGGTTACATGAATACAACATCTCCAAACACCTATTAGTTCACCTGCAACACCAAAAAATGTATTTCCAAGGGGAAAAAACTATACAACTGGTCAAAAAATTGACATGCGCTGAAACACTAAATGAAGTGCGCACACAGTGCATGGGCCAAAGAATCCCATAGAGTACACAATGCGCCATATGCACAACTGTGTACGAGAAAAGCCGTGCACTCCTGTGAATGACACATTTATGGTTCTTGTCGGCTCCTCACCCACTTCTGGACTAGCTCCCAACTTGATTTGACCCTCAATTCTGAGGTGAATCCGAATGGGGGGCTGGTCAAAGACCTAAGGGTGCTCTAAAGGGCCCCTTGTCCACACTAAGAACTAGTTGGATATTTCCTCAAAGACATGCTATAAATGGAGGCCATGGGTGCACTTACAATTTAAGAATCTCATAGTATTGTTATGCTGCCTCAATCCTCCTTCAAGAAACCTCTTTTCTTCTTGGAGAATTCTAGCAACATTCCAATAAGCTATTCCTCTCACCTCTTGAGGGAATAGGTTTGGATTTCTTCACCATTTTCTTTCTTGTTTATCATTGCAAGAAGAGCTCTCAAATAGGGGACTCAATAGCCCTCCCAAGGAGGAAGAGGGGATCCATAATTCCTCCTTTCCCTATGGTGTTCGCCAACTAATATAGTTATCCATTGGTGGCATAATATCGGTCATTTGGTTGATTGATTTTGGTTCAAAGTTTCTTATGCATTTTGGTTTTATTTCCTTAGTTGTTTTTAGTTTATTTGCTTATTTATTTCATGTGATTGTATTGTTTAATTCATACACTAACCTTTGTCTTGTCTAGCAGGCCCAACTAGACTTGTAAGTGCCCTTGTTTTGATCACCCAAGTGACGAAACGAACACAACAATATCCCACCAGTCCTTAACATGGGGGACGGCCTTGAGGAGTGAAAAAATAATTTTTTCACCCATTTGAGTACTAATCTAGCCTAAATGCACTTAACTGCGAAGTTCTAATGGTATCCTTTGCGTTAGTGCTATGTTGTAGGCATGTATATAAGACCACTAGGAAATCATTACATGATATCTGTAATTAAGAAAAAAAGATGGCATTACATTCCATTCCCCATCAAAAGGGTGAATATCATGGTTGATCAAAACTGTAGGCTTGAAATGTTGATTCAGTGGAAAAGGTGGATGGCCACCAAGATCCACTTGGATCAATTTTTTAGGGCAAAGGGATGATGATAAGGGTGAACATTGGGAGGAAGATTGTTTGGGATTAAAGGAATGGAATGGTCATGGTCTCTGTAGGAGGGGGGAAGGAGGAAAAGGATAACTTGAAGGTTGGGATGTACTGGGGGTGTCTCAACTGCTTGAATGGAATGGAGTTGGGCAATGATGCCAAAATGACCTTTTTTGAGTAACTTTTCCATGTAGTGGGAACTAATGATCTCTGAAGACCCTGCTGTAATGCCTTGGAATTTATATTGTTGTCCTTCCTATTGGAATTGCATGGTTAATTCCTTAAAATCCATGGTGATGGGGAAAATAGTGTGTAACCATTCAACACCAATCACAATGTCACAACCACCCATGTCAATAACAAACATGTGAGATTTCAAGTTATATTGACCAATTTGTAGGCGAACATTTTCACAATGCCCCCCACATTTCATGTAACCACCATTAGCAATCATGATTTCAAAATTTTCAAAAACATGGATATAGCAATTGACTTCTTGAGAAAGATAACAATGAATGAAATTATGAGTGCTGCCACTGTCAAATAAGATGATGAATTTCCATTGCTTAATGTAACCAATCGATTTGAGGGTTTAGGGATCAGATAAACCAGTGAGAGCATTCAGTGAAATCATTGGTTAAAATTCAGGAGGATCAGAGGGTGACGTAGGATCATCTGTTTTGAATATCTATGCTTCATGTGAAACCTCAACCTCTTTATCAGAAACATCCTTTGAAATGACCATAAAAAGTTTATGTTCTTTACACTTGTGCATGAGAAAGTATTTATCATCACAATTGTAGCAAGGACCCTTGAGTTGGTGTTTAGCCATTTCTTCCCGTGTTATTTTTTAGACCTTGATAGTAGGGGCCTAAGGGGTAGGGGTGGTGGGTTTTAGGCGGGGAACAAAACTGGGTTTATGCTCTGGGATAAGATGACTTGTTATGCCTCCTTGGAATATTTAGTTGCTTCCAACCAAGTCTAGGGGTGAGCCATGATTACCTGGACTCAGATTTCACCCTTGAGGCGACTGATAAATAATTCCCAAAATAAGGCATCTCTCATTCCCTCCGTTTGAAAATCCAAGTGCTCAAAGGCCACGCTAAAATCTTCCACTATGCCCCACTGTTTCAACTTGGCCAGACTATTTCAACTGTGTCAGGGTATGTGGGAGTGATGGTTGTGTTCAAATTTTGTCTAATGTGGTACTACTCAAGGGGTACCAACAGGGGTTACAGAGGTTTCCAACAAGGGAAAAATTTGGTTTCTAGGCAACCCCATGGGACCGTCTATATTTCCTACATGTAGTTTTCCCCACTGCAGTTTTACCTCATGAGCGATAGATCTCGGTGCTTTTACGACATCGACAATACACGTCTCTACCCTGGAAAATAAACTAAACTCGTAATTCTTGCTAAAGAAAGTGATCTGATAACACTTGTAAGGTACCAGATGTAATATAATATGCATAAACATGAATATTCAACATATATCAATGCAACAACAAAATATGAGAAGCACACCACTAGAAATAATACCTTTATTCAAAGAAAACAATGTTCACTTGTCTCTTCGAGGGGAAACCTCTAGCAAAGCATAACTCTATTACAATAATTCTCAAGACAATCTTTCTCATGCGTCCTACTCTTATATATACTAATTCTATCTTCTAAAGAACATTCTAGAGGAATATATTTCTAGAAGTGGAAGCTTCTCTTAAGTCTTCTTACATTGACTTGTTCACATTTATTAAATAGGCCTTAATAAGTAATATCAACCTTTCTTACATGGAAAATATATTTAGACCTTATTAACTAATGTTGGCCTTTATTACATGGAAAATATATTATTCTATCTATGTGAGGGGTTAGGCCCCTAACACAAATCCTTTGAAAAAAGCTTGCCAAAATTTGGATGTAAACTTGGAATCTCTATTTGAAACTAATGCCTTAGGTGCCGGTATCCCCTAGCCTAGAGATAACTAAGGAGATCACGTCTCGAGGCCCACAGGTCCTAGACATGGAGTACCGCGAGCCGAATGACTTGAGCATGGCCCTAGAGGGACCCTTTTTTCTTTAGTGCAGTCCATTTATCACCAGCAACAATATCAATCCCACCAGCCTCATCCTGAAGTAATAGTGAGCCTTGCTCCATGAGGTAATGAGTCCAGGTATCATGTTATGTATCACTTTGATTTTTGAGGCACTTGAATATGTTGTATTGAATCCTTCTTCATTTCATGATGTTTTCTTGGAAATTATGCTCTTTGCCTCGTTCATACCTGGAAGGGTGATATGGTGCCCTAGTAAGTTGATTTCCCTTTAGGATGGGTTACCACTGGGTGGGTCTATGAAAATTCATCGTCCATTCTCTCCATACTTACCACTTTTCATCTTTATTCCTCTCATCTCCCCTACCCTTGTTTGGGAATTGGGATTGCCTACACTAGGAGGGTTGTACCTTACCTCATGGGAAGAAGGGGCTAAAGGCCTAGAGGGTAAAAGTAGATGGCAAGAATTAAAATCCAATGTTGAAACCTTTGAGATGCTTCACCCATGGATCTCTGAGAAAGAAATGAAAATATTATTACTAAGAAAAGGGGACCCATAAGATACATAAACACTCAAGGTACTAGTTGATGGATAGGGGTCTCATCATGAGCCAACCTATTATGACCATGGGCATGTAGCAGTATGACACTACCACCTATCTGGTCACCAAACTAGGATAGTGTCTCTTGGTGGCATAACCAAGAGAAAGGGGGTCTCATCATGAGCTAGCCTTCTCATTTCCATGAAATGTTTGTGGATAACGCTGCCACCTCTGGTCATCAAGCCAGGAAAGTGGCCCTCAACTATTACCTTGAAGCACAAGGCAAAATATCAAAATAAATAAAGCTAAGAATAAAAGGAAATGAATGGGCTAGGAAACACTTGCATCTATGACAAGGTGCACCTCGCCCTCTACAAAGGTACCCACAAGTAATTCTTTACATTTCCTTGTTATTACATGCACCCCATGCCCAAACACTTACCCCTGCCAGCTCATACACTTACATGACTTGGAATAGATCCCACTTGGGAAACACCGCAAAATTAGAGAGGTTAACCCAATAGGACACCTTGAGACCTTCTCCAAACCTATCTTGTCAAATTGCATAACGTCTTTGAGTAGTTGTCTGTGTTAAGGGGGGTTTGATGCACATGTTTGGCTAATTTAATTATTGGATGTGATTTACATGTTATGATCCCTGTGACTTATGAACCCCTGGAGGGCATACTTGTTGTTGTTGCAGGAACTTGCTCACTGGACAGGTACACATGAGGGAATGATTAGATCAGACCTTCATGGTGCCTTAAATCCATCAAATGGATGTTGCAACCCCATTCAGGGGTAAGAATAAATTGAAGACTTACACCAGGAAAAAGAAGGACGTTTCCCTTAGAGGCACCATGGCAGACCTAGACCCAGGGGGACCTTGCTCTTCCACATGAACGTTAGCCCTTGAGGGCCCTGGATGTCACCATCATAGCCCTAGACATCATCTAGAGCTAGGGTTTCATTTTGGAGGCATTTATGAGCCTGGTGGTAGGTGTGGACATCATCTGGGGCCTCTGGAGGCCAAGCGCCCCACTTTTCTAGCTCAACATTTAACTTATGAGCCTCAACATCACCCTAGAAGGGAATGACATCACACTTGGAGGTGTCTTTAGATGCAATTTTTTTTTTATTATGTCAAAATTAAATTTTATTGTAAATTGGCTAGGTCAGCCTTATTTTTTACCTAAAATTAATTAAAGGTCAAAATTTTGTATAAATAAGCATAAAGTACATTCATTTTCATCATCACAACTTCTCACACAAGAGAAGAGGTCTGAAATTTGTGCCCTAGTGAGGGCTATTGGCTGAAATTGTGAGGCACATTCTTGTATAAGGCTATTTTTTGCAACTTGGATCAATCTTGGAAGTTTTTATGGTGATCTTGCATGGTATTTTCATGATTATTCTTGGTGCAAGTAAGTAGAATCTGCATTTTTTGTTATCTATTTAATGATTTGTGTATGGTTTTATTTTCTCATACAAGATTATGAAATTGCATGGTATACTCAATGCTTGAAGTAAGGAACTTGAATTGCTACTTTCTTACTTTCTATTTGCAAATCTTTTCATTGAATTGATCTAGTGACTAGTAAAACCCTAGAGCCCTAAATTGCTTGCACTCTAAGGATTTTGACTTAGTTATCTTTGCATAAGTTTTACTCCATAATAAGCCTAAGGAGAGAAAGGTGTTAGGGCCTAGAATTGTGAACAAACTAACATCTTGTCTCTTGAGGTCAATGTATAGGGGGACTTAAGTTACTACTTCTCCTATGCATTTTCCCTCTTAGAATTTTGGGCATTATCAAATTGATTTGTAGCCTTAGAAGAAGTTGTCCACTTGACTCCATATGCCCTAGAAGGCACTAGTTCTTGCCTCTCTCTTGTTGAAGGATTGATTAAACACTCAAACACTCTTCTCCTAATATTTTACTATCTCTAAGCCTAGTTTAGCATAGATCACTAACTTATTTGTTGTTGTTATAAATGTTTGCTAGAACCATCTATTTGCAACAAATTTTCTGCATACTCAACTTTGATTGCTAGCTAATCATTTCAGAAATTTCGTATGACAGGTTATTATCATACTAATTAGTCAATGCTATCTTTTCATTGTCTTTTTAAGATTTTATGAGGAGTATTTGTTGCAGCTGTTACATTTTATCAAACTGTTGTAAACTTATTAATTGGTGCAATTTTATATCAGCTAGCACTTATTGTCACTGTCCATTGTCTATTGAGGTGTTATAATCACATTTTTACTTGGAATTATTTTATATGCATGCTATATTTTCTTGTTCCGGGAAGGTACGCCAAGAACTTCATTAACCTCATCTTTGGGACATGGATTTAGTGACTTTGGTAACCAGTGAGAGGGGGGAATATATCTTGAACATAACCCTAATTTTCCATCCCTTTAGATTACCAGGAAATCCTCCCCTGGGGTAGACCTTTCCTATCCCTAGAAAGTGGGGATTTCCTATTAAGGTGACAATGATAGGATATCATGTTTGTTACGCCAATCTCCCTTACTTTCCTTGGACTTTGGGCAAGTACAGATTGTGCGATAACATTTTTGGCACCGTTGTCGGGGAACACTAAGTCAACATTCCTCAACGACACTTTTTCGGTAAGACTTTCCCTCAAAGCCATCATCTTACAAAGCTTACCTAGCGAATCCACTGAGGGTGATTCTCTCACTCCCTTTGAAAATCCTTAAGATAATATTTGGAGAATCCACTAACATTTTCCTAGGTGCCACCTTACTCTCAACTTTGTCATATTTCCAAGATATGGGATCATGGCGTCCTGGGAACAAGTGTATCTGACTATTGATTTTGAAATTTTTCAAGGACACCTGCATTATTTTGATACAAAATGTTTAAAAAACTATCCAAGATTTGGAGTGTTGGGTATGTGTTATATTCTTTGCACGAGCAGTAGTGTCTACGTTGTGCCGGGCGTGCAGGGGGTTTTGAGGGGGGTGAAAGCCCCCTGTGTGGTGGTTTAGAGGAAATTCCCTTGATAATTTTTTTGCCTCAGGAAACATGTCGCATTTTGCCTCATTTTTTGTGTTTCCTCGATTTTTGTGTCCATTGTTGGGTAGTTTTTCGGGCACATAGTTTTTACCGATGGTTTTCTATTTTTGGTTAAGGAATTAGGGATGTTGACTAATCCAGGTCATTGAGTTAGGGTTTTGGATGTCACTGGATCCTATATGTACATTGTATTGTAAACAATGTATCACCATGAATGAATATAGAATATGTTGGTTTTCTTGGTTTTGGATTTTCAGGGGAAAAATGTCTGTGTAATGTTTGTATTTTCCATTGTATCTTTTCTGTTCTTTTACTGAAAATCTGTTTGCAGTAAATATTGTACAAGGTTAAAATCTGCATTTGGTATCAAAGCTTTGTTGGCTTCAGGGGGACGCTTTTATGGTCAAGGGTTTGGCTTGGGACTGTGATAAGCCTTGTTACAATGGGAGATCTGTGGTATTGATTTTTCAAGTGAAAAGAAATGGCGAGCAATTCGAAAATGGAGATTGAGAAGTTTAATGGGAAATGTTTTGAGCTGTGTAAGCTCAAGATGGAATATCTGTTGGTGGAAACAGATCAGTGGATTGCGGTATATCCAGGTATTGCATCTACAAGAAATTCAGCAGATGACTGGAAAGAGTTGGATCGAAAGGCGAAGAACACAATCCGATTGTGTCTCTCAGATTCATTATTACTGAATGTGTTAGAGGAAGCTACAACCAAGGATTTATGGGATAAGTTGGGGAGTTGTATTATTCTAAGTTCCTAGTAAATAAACTATTCTTGTGAAAGAAGTTATATAACCCGAGGATGAGAGATGGAGACTTTGTGGCAGAGCATTTGAACACCTTCAATACTGTGGTAAGTTAGTTAGTATCTGTTGAGATTAAAATTTCAGATGAAGATAAGTGTATCGATTTACTGTGTTCTTTACCAGACTTGCGGGATAGTTTGGTTGTGGCCATAGGTAATAATACAACTTCCTTGAAGTTTTGATGAAGTAGTCTCATCCTTGTTGTCAGAGGAGATGAGATGAAAGAATATGGAAGGATAGAGCATAGATGCATTATTTGCAAGAGGATGCTCCTAGGAAAGAAATATATCTAAGTTCTCAAGTGGGAGATCTAAGTCTAAGGGTAGATCTAAATATCTAGGAAATTTTTTAAAGGTACGTTGGAGATGTGGAAAAGAAGGGCACTACAAGAGGCAGTGTAGATACAGAGTTGAGAAAAAGAAGGGATCTGAAGAATCTCCTTCTACAGAAGAAAAGACCTCCAAGGAATAAGGATGGGATGTTCACTTGGATTCTTCAAGTACACATGAAGATCATGAGGCATGGTTTCTTGAATCAGTTGCATCCTTTCATATGACTCCCCATAGGGAGTGGTTCTATGAATATGAAAGGTATGATGGAGGTAATGTTTTCCTAGGTGATGACTCGACAACTAGAATCATAGGTCGAGGAAAATTCTTGTTGAGGCTCATAGATGGAAGGATTAGAACACTACCTGGTGTTCTGCACATCCCAGGATTGGCCAGAAATTTGATTTATGTAAGCAAAATGGACGATGCATGGGTAAAAACAGTATTTGAAAAGGAAACCAGTAGGATGGTTCGAGAAGCAATGGTGTTGTTGAAGGGAGTTCGGTTTGGAACTCTATATAAGCTGCAAGGAAGCACTATTAGTGATGGGTGTAATAGTTCCATTGTTCCTGATATTAGAGTTGAATAAGAAAGAACTCCTATAGTCTCTGGATAAAAGGTTATACTATGGCATCAAAGACTAGGGCATATCGGAGAGAAGGGTCTTCGATTACTACACGATAAAGGTATGGTTGAAGGTATACCTAACAGCTCTTTGGATTTTGATATATGTGAACATTGTGTATATGGGAAGCAAAATCAGGTAAGATTCCCCTCTGGTGAAACGAGGGCAGAAGGAATTTTACATCTAGTTCACAGTGATGTTTTTGGACCTATGTCGGTCCCATCATTGGGAAAAATTGTGTACTATGTCTCATTTATAGACAAATTCTCGAGGAATACTTGGATATATTTCCTCAGGAAGAAATCTGAAGTCTTTGACATGTTTAAAGAGTTTAAGGCTCTTGTTGAGAATCAAACAGAGAAAAGAATTAAGGTGTTGATGACATATAATGGCGAAGAGTTCTGCAGGAATGAATTTGAAGAATTTTGTAAGAAGTGCAATATAGAAAGGCAGGAGACTACTCCATATACACCACAGTAGAATGGAGTTTTAGAAAGGATGAACATGACACTGATGGAAAAAGCAAGGTGCATGCTCAGTGGTGCCGGGTCAGGGAAAGAATTTTGGGCAAAGGCAGTGGGTACTGCATGTTACTTGGTCAGTAGATCACCCTCATCAGTGCTGAATGACAAGATTCCACAAGAGGTATGGGCTGGTAAGAAACCTTCTCTCACACATCTCAAGGTATTTGTATGTGATGCATATGTAAATGTTCCAAAGGAAAACAAGAGTAAGCTAGACAAGAAGGTTGAAAAGTGTATCTTTATTGGATATAAAGATGGTCTCAAAGGTAATAAGCTTTGGAACCCATAAACTAATAAGGTAGTGTATATCCGAGATGTGGTATTTAGAGAAATGAAGGATGTTGTTAAACAAGAAGTCCTACCAAGTAAGGAAGAACCAACGAAAATAGAGTTTGATTTAAAGGACGATGAATTAGACTCTACAAAAGAATAAGAATAATAATAAGAAGATCTTCATATTCTAGTATTGAGGAGATCGGTTCGAGAAAGAAGGCTACCAGAAAGGTATACTCCATTTGATTTCCATTCAAATTTTTCTTTGTCTATTACTGATGATGATCCTAGAACTGTCAGAGAGGCAGTGGATTCAAAGGATGGAAATCTCTGGAAAAAGGCCATGGACGAAGAAATGGCAGCCTTGGATAAGAATGAGGCTTGGGATCTAGTGGAGTTGTCGAATGGAAGAAATCCCATTGGAAGAAAATGGGTATTTAAAAAGAAGCTGAATGCAGAAGGAAAAGTGGAGAAATAAAAAGATCGGTTAGTAGCAAAGGGTTATTCCCAGGTTGAGGGAATTTATTATGGTGAGATTTTTTCTCCTATTGCCAAGTTAACCTCTATAAGATTTCTATTATTTGTTGCTGCTTCATTTGATTTTGAAGTAGAACAGATGGATGTGAAGACAACATTCCTACATGGGGACATGGAAGAAGAAATCTATATGAAGCAACCAAAAGGATTTGTTGTGAAAGGAAAGAAGGAGCTGGTATGCAAGATGAAAAAGTCTCTGTATGGTTTAAAACAATCACCAAGGATGTAGTATCAAAAATTTGATACTTATATGTTGGGACTTGGTTTCACAAGAAGCAAAGAGGATTATTGTGTGTATTTCAAATTAATTGGTGATCATTTGATTTATTTGGTCTTGTATGTGGATGACATGTTTCTAAGAGGAAACAATGAGGAGATTATCTAGGATGTGAAAACTTAGTTGTCCTCTAAATTTGACATGAAGGATCTTGGTGCTTCAAATTTAATTTTGGGCATGGAAATTAAAAGAGATCGAAAAAAAGGGGAAACTCTAGTTAAATCAGAGAAAATATGCCAAGACAATATTGTAGAGGTTTAATATGAAGGAATGTAAACCGGTCAAGGTTCATATTCCCATTGGTGTAAAGTTATCTGCGGAACAATGTCCCAAGACACACGAAGAGGAGGAAGACATGTCTTGTGTTCCATATGCGAGTGTAGTTGGCAGTTTGATGTATGCAATGGTTTGTACTAGATCAGACATTGCACATGTAGTGGAAGTTTTGAGCATGTATATGTCAAAACCAGGGAAGGATCATTGGACAACAATAAAAAGGGTTTTTAGGTATTTGTGTGGAACTGTTAGCTATGGATTGTGATACCAAGGAAGACCAGAATTAGATAGAGTGTTGGATATACATGGCTTTGTGGATGCAGACTGGGCTGGAGATATGGATCGTAGGAGATCTACAAGTGGGTATGTGTTTAACCTATTTGGAGGAGCGATAAGTTGGATGAGAAAAATACATGATGTAGTGGCACTTTCAACTACAGAAATTGAATACATGACAACCACTCTTGCAAGTAAGGAAGCAATATGGTTACACATATTGTGTTCAGGTATAGGGTTGGTACAACAAGCTGGAAGGATAGATTGTGACAGTTATACTGCAATTTTTATGGCAAAGAACCCATCTTATCATTCAAAGACAAAGCATATTGATATTCAATATCACTTTCTGAGAGACGTGGTTGAAGAAAAGAAAGTGTTGTTGATGAAGATGGACACTTTGAAGAATGTTGCAGATTCATTAACAAAATATATGAGCACTGAGAAGTTCTCTTGGTGTAGAGGATCCATGGGCATTGCTGCCCTTGATTGTTAACTATGTAACCTTGTAACCCCTTGTATGCAAAGAAAACAACAAGTGGGAGAATGTTGGGTATGTGTTATATTATTTCCACGAGTAGTAGGGGGGTGAAATTCCCCCACGCAGGGGTTCAGGGGCAACGCCCATGAGAATGTTTTTTTGCCTTGGGAAATGTGTCACATTTTTGCCTCGTTTTTTGTGTTACCTTGATTTTCATGTCCATTGTTGGGCGGTTTTTGGGCACATGGTTTTTGTCGATGGTTTTCTATTTCCGGTTAAGGAATTATGATTGTTGACTATTCCAGGTCATTGGGTTATGATTTTGGATGTCGCTGGCTCCTATATGTATATTGTATTGTAAACAATGTATCACCATGAATGAATATAGAATATGCTGGTTTTCTCGATTTGGCTTTCCAGGGGAAAAATCTCTGTGTAATGTTTGTATTTGCCATTGTATCTTTTCTGTTCTTTTATTGAAAATCTGTTTGCAGTAAATATTGTACAAGTTTAAAATCTACATGGAGGCCTCCCAATTACTCACATTGTAGAATTCTTGAAGTATATAAGTGAGATAGAATTTGAAGGGGAGGATGATATGGTAAAATTGTTCATACTTTCCATGCCGTATTTTTTGCAAGATTGGATTAAGAGTTGTTGTGAAGATAAAGGCATATCATATTTCATAGACCTCATCAATAGGTCTATTGAGTTTGTGAAACCACAATGCTAGACATATGAAGATGCCCTTCAAAATCTCACAATATCCCTAGAGGACGAAGGAGTCACCATTGAGATTGTGAAATATCTCAGGGATGTGTACCATACTCAATACCAATAATCCTCTGATATAGAAGGAGAGATTTATGAAGAAGGTTGTCAACCCCTTGAAAAGGAGAAATATTTTTCCCTTGATTCAATAAAATGAAATAAATATTTGACTAAAGTAGTGAGTTATGAGGATGAATCACTAGTATCCACTCCTCCGTTCGATGAAGCTCTCCAAGATCCTATCTCTCCTACACAAGACAAAGAGAATGAGGTGAATCATTTTCCTTTCTAGGTTTTTGATGACCCCTTTTTCGATGATTCAGAAGGTGAAGAAGTAAAGGAACCCTTGGAAGAGTTAGGCCCTTTATTTTCTGATGAAGGTGAAAATATGATTAAAGAGATGAGTCTTGGGGATGATGTACTGGATGCTCTTACATTTGATGAAGTCATCCAAGTCTTTGATGCCCCTTCATAGCAAGAAGTGAACACGGTAAGTTATTCCCCTTTCCAAGATCTTGACGATACTTTATTCTATGATTTGGAAAGTGAAGAAGTATTAGAGGAGCCCTTGGATGCATTAAATCCTTCATGTTATGATAAAGGTAGTGACATGGTTGATAATATTGATGAGTTAATACATGTTGGAAGACGTAAATGGGATGTGACTGGTTCTGATGAGGATCCCATTTATGATATGGAAGAATATCTTCGAGTGTTTCCTTTACAACAATCATATGATGTTCTTAATAATTTTGACGTTTGTCAACAAGATGATGATATAATTACATAAGTTTTCCAAGCACCCAAGGATGACCCAATGCAATGTTCTCTTGATAATTTTTGGTCATACCTTGAGGATTTTGATGAGTATTCCTTTGATCACTTGGATTTACTCTATGAAGAAGATTATCAACCACCATTGTGCTCAAATTTTGATAAAGAGGATGTTGCTTTCTTGAAACATGATACTTGTGACAAGGTTGTCCAACTCCCTCCGATTGCTTTACTTAATTATGTCACTAAGGATGTAGTTGGGGAATATGTCTCTTATTTCAAGTTTTTTTTAGGGAAAAAATTTCCGTTAGAATTCAAGGGGAGGTTAAATGCTTTAAGAAGTTTATTATCTCAATCTTTCATCATTTCCCTAAGAAGTTGTTAGTTGCCTTATAAGTTATTGTTAATACCTTCTCAGACCTTAGGAAGTGATAATGTCCAAGGTAGTCAAACCTCAGACTCTTTGAGCCAGCGCTTTGAAGCCTTGACCTCTCATGATCCTTTTCTGAGATGGATTGATCACTTTTATGGAAGCGTGACTTGGCATTATTTTGTCCCTCCCTCCCGCTTCCATGAGCTAGAATTTATGACTTCCTATGATATAATACATGCTCTAACTCATGTCTATTTTGTGCTTAACTTATTATTGTTTTGGTTTATGATGAAGCATAGAGGTAGGTTTTATGATACATTTCTAGTGTGGTTGTATTGGTTGTATGCTTATACCTAGCATTTGATAGGGAAGTATAGGTGAGGTAGGGTAGGTAGGAATTTTCATCCATTGTATATACCATTTGCATATCATGTTAGCATAGTTGTAGTCACATGTTCATATTGTTTTGTTTCACTTATACATATGTATGCTCATAATTATATGTTAGACTAGAGATGCTTTTATCATACATGGATGAAGGGGTGATATCACCACCCTAGGGATTACTGATATCTTTTGTTGAGATTTAGCAGGCACAGGTCATACTAAAGATGCTAAATTTCTCATGCACTCTACAGTGAGCAAATGTCCTTGAGTTGGAGCCAGATGTTATCCCCTAGCCTAGGGATAACTAAGGAGATCATGTCTAGAGGCCCACATGTCCTAAACATGGAGTATCGATAGCTAGATTACTTTAGCATGGCCCTAGAGGGCCCCTCTTTTCTTCAGTGCAGTCCATTTATCACCAACAATAGTATCCCAAGATCTCACACGTATGGATCTCTAGCTCAGGGGGAATGATCCATCCTAAATCTTTGCAAATTTTCTAGAAATTCTAAGATCATGCCCAGATTCGTGGGAACTGCATTTCCTTGATTATATAATGGTTGTACTCGACCTCCATTGATGGAAAATGGTTTTTATTTGTATTGGATTGTCTAGATCCAAATTTGTAATGTAAAAATCATATAAATTGAGTGATGGCTAAGCCAATAGGGAGAGGAATTAGTATGTTGCAAATTGGATTTCTGAACCAACTCCTTTTGTAAATTCATTTGTTGAAGATCAATGGAATTTTGAATTCAATGATCCTGTGTGTATCTTAGAATTTAGCATCTGCTGATATAAAAGCTTCCATGTTGGCATCGACAAGGGCCATCGATCCATCTTGGTAAGCTCATTGTAAATTATTAGTATATATTTCTATTTTCTATACTTGTTGTTTTGATTTCATTTCTAATTTCACTATTAGAATTGATTGCAAAGTGTGGCAACACAAGAACAATTGGGAGTCCAACATTCGCATTACATAAGCCATCAAATGGAACATCTCATTAAAAATTATGTTTCCTGTGTAGAAATGAAGTAATTTCCAGAATTGCAAGATTGTAAGATTGTATTAAATTTTTGTTTGTGATGCATCAATTGATTTTGAAGTGTGTGCAAAATTAGATAAGAATTTCTTGCAAGTTTTAAGTGAGTTGTTACAGGAAATGAGATCAGACTTCATCTCTCAACTTCATGCACCATTTAATGAAGCATCTCAATTATATTGACTATTTTCTGTACTACACAGGTTTGATTGGAGTGAATAGAGTTATGATTGCTTTTTGTTTAAGACTGAATTGTTGATTATCGTTTTCAATTGCTACAGGGAACAAGATCTGATTTTATCTCTTCTTTTCATGAGCCTATAATGAACAAATCTGTTATGTGAGCAAGAGCCTTTTCAATTGAGTGTTTGCTTGAGCGTTTTACTATGAGCTTTATCTTCTGTTATTGTTGAAGTGTGCCCAGATTTGCTTGTTAGTTGTTGTTAAGGATAGTAGCTACAGATAACATATTTATTTTTCCTAAGGTTTTTATTTTTTTATTAGTCATAATTAGTTATTATCCAGTCTCCTATATTTTAGGAGAGAATATTCCACCTAGAGAATATTCTCTTTTAGTTCACACTTCAGTTTGACTAGTTGAGTTGAGTTTATATGTTGCATTGGAATCATCAGCATGCAACATTGGGATCATCACCATGATAATTCGGCCTTGCCTTGGTATCATCACCAGAGTGGCGCATTAGCCTTGATTCCTTGAGTTAACTCCTCACTACTTTCTGTTCAGTCAATTAACTGAAGACTAGTTGACTAGTTAACTCAACTAGGTGGCAGTTCACTCCCGTAATTGCCTGAGAGACTAGAATAGGTGGAAGTTCACTTCCGTAACTGTTGGTGTGTGTCCATATCACTCTAGACCACTACTATGGTGACTTGGTTCACCTCAATTCGAACTCATTGAGTTATAAAGAGTATATCATGTGTAAATTATTCATTATTCATAACAGTTAATGAGAATTCTTTCTCTCCTTCTTCTTCTTTTTCCAATTCTCTCTGCAAATGTGTGTATCATTGTTTAGCTAGATCTATTCTGTGCAAGTCAACACATTTACATGGTATCAGAGCCGATGGAGTGCTAAGAAAAAGCTACACCCAAAAATTTTCTGCAGGTACAAAAGATTGAAGACAGCAGAAAGATGGAATTCCAAAAAGAATTCATTCTTACACCTTACAACTATTTTGCATGGAAGGATAAAATATCCATACATATTCAATATAGAGGGTTGTATAGGTTAACCATAAATACATATACAAAACCGACATCATTCATAGAAAAATCCAAGTACTTAAATCGCATGGATGAGGCACTCGGAACAATTTGCAGTCTTATTTCTCTCGATCTCCTTTTTCATATATCTTTGTTAAGATCCTGAATAGATCTACAAATATAATCACCACAAATACTGAATACACAATAGATCCACAAAGCAAGATAGAATAAACCATACAATATTATTACCAAACCCTTGAGGTAGGGCAACACCATACAATGGATCCTATTATGGAAGGGATCCTCTCCTGTTCACTTGCCTCTTCGAGGGGGCATCCTCCTATTGAGCTACCGCTCCAAATACAATATTTCTCTTCATATATCATTACATTGCTTGAACCCCTTTATATAGTACTACCATCACCTAAGAACATTCTAGAGGAGGAATCTTCTAGAAGTAGAACCTTCTAAGAAGTCCTCTTACATTTATTATATCTAACTACCATAGTGGGCCTTATTTAATAA
>ML796772.1:231983-256581 GCA_009831015.1 Picea engelmannii | reverse complement strand
TTTGCCTTGGTATCATCACCGGAGTGGTGCATTAGCCTTGATTCCTTGAGTTAACTCACTACTTTCTGTTCAGTCAGTTAACTGAAGACTAGTTGACTAGTTAACTCAACTAGGTGGCAATTCACTCCCGTAACTGCCTGAGAGACTAGAATAGGTGGCAGTTTACTCCCGTAATTGCTGGTGTGTGTCCAGATCACTCTAGACCACCACTATGGTGACTTGGTTCACCTCAATTCAAACTCATTGAGTTATACAAAGTATATCATGTGCAAATTATTCATTATTCATAATGGTTAATGATAATTTTTTCTCTCCTTCTTCTTCTTTTTCCAATTCTCTCTGCAAATGTGTGTATCATTGTTTAGATAGATCTATTCTGTGTAGGTCAACACATTTACACTTTCCACTTATGAGCTTGTAAATGGACAAGTCATTATCTGAGAAAAATATTTTGAGTGCATGATTGCAAGTTTTGCTTTCTAATTTCTTAATTGTGTGAAGAGTGTTATCTTTGAAAACATAGTATTTTGTTATTGATGGTTTTATTATCTAAGCTATACTAAAAAGACATAGGAAACTATCTGTTATCATCACATATAGTGCATCAACTCTACTGATTATGAATCCCGGTTGATAATTTATGTTTGGTAATATATTATGAAAATAATTGCACCAACAATCCCACCTAGGAAACAACCCAAACTTAAGAGAGGTTAGCCCAATAGGACACCTTGAGACCTTATTCAAAACTAACTTATCAAATTGCATTAATGTCTTTGAGAAATTTTCTGGGTTAAGGGGGGTTTGATGCACATGTTTGGGTAATTTAATTATTGGATGCGATTTACATGCTATGATCCCTGTGACCTATGAACCCCTCGAGGGCGTACTTTTTGTTGCTATAGGAACTTTCTCAGTGGACATCTACACATGAAGGAATGATTAGTTTGAACCTTCATGGGGGCTTAAAACCCACAAATGGATGTTGCAACCCCAACTAAGGGTAAGAAAAAATTCAAGAGTTGCACCTAGAAAAAGAAGGACATTGCCTTTGGAGGCACCCTAGCAGAGCTAGACCTAGGGGGACCTTTCTCTTCCACATGAACGTTAGCCCTTGAGGGCCCTGAACATCACCATCATAGACCTGGATGTCATCCAGATCTAGGGTTTCATTTTGGAGGCATTTATGAGCCTGGTGGCATGTGTGGGCATCATCTGTGGCCTTTGGAGGCCAAACACCCCACTTTTCTAGCTCAACGTTTCACTTATGAGCCTCAACGCCACCCTAGAAGGGCATGACATCACCCTTGTAGGTGTCTTTAGATGAAAATTATTTTTTATTATGTCAAAATTGAATTTTATTGTAAATTGGCGAGGCCAACCTTATTTTTTACCTAAAATTAATTAAAGATCAAAATTTTGTATAAATAAGCATAAAGTACATTCATTTTCATCATCACAACTTCTCACACAAGAGAAGAGGTTTGGAATTTGCACCCTAGTGAGGGCTATTGGTTGAAATTGTGAGGCACATTATAGTATAAGGCTATTTTTTTCAACTTGGATCAATCTTGGACGTTTTTATGGTGATCTTGCATGGTATTTTCATGATTATTCTTGGTGCAAGTAAGTAAAATCTGCATTTTTTGTCATCTATTGAATGGTTTGTGTATGGTTTTATTTTTTCATACAAGATTATGAAATTGTATGGTATACTCAATGCTTGAAGTAAGGAACTTAAATTACTACGTTCTTACTTACTATTTGCCAAGCTTTTCATTGAATTGATCTAGTGACTAGTAAAACCCTAGAGCCCTAAATTGCTAGCACTCTAAGGATTTTGACTTAGTTATCTTTACATAAGTTTTACTCCATAAGAATCCTAAGGAGAGCAAGGTGTTAGGTCCTAGAATTGCCTACACCCTAGCATCTTGTCTCTTGAGGTCAATGCATAGGGGGACTTAAGTTACTACTTCTCCTATGCATTTTCCCTCTTAGACTTTTGTGCATTATCAAATTGATTTGCTACCTTAGAAGAAGCTATCCACTTGACTCCATAAGCCCTAGAAGGCACTAGTTATTTCCTCTCTCTTGTTTAAGGATTGATTAAACACTCAAACACTCTTCTCCTAATCTTTTACTAACTATCTCTAACCCTAGTTTAGCCTAGATCACTAACTTATTTGTTGTTGTTATAAATGTTTTCTACATCCATCTAATTGCAACAAATTTTCTTCATACTCAACTTTGATTGCTAGCTAATCATTTCAGAAATTGCTTATGACAAGTTATTATCATACTACTTAGTCAATGCTATCTTTTCATTGTCTTTTCAAGCTTTTCCGAGGAGTATTTCTTGCAGCTGTTACATTTTATCAAACTATTGTAAACTTATTAACTGCTAGAATTTCATATCATCTAGCACTTATTGTCAC
Organism: Picea engelmannii; assembly: GCA_009831015.1. Classification (NCBI taxonomy): domain Eukaryota; kingdom Viridiplantae; phylum Streptophyta; class Pinopsida; order Pinales; family Pinaceae; genus Picea; species Picea engelmannii. The sequence goes on along the minus strand of ML796772.1, from coordinate 254,146 downwards.
TGTCCATTGTCTATTGAGGTATTATTATCATATTTGTACTTGGAATTATTGTATATGCATGCGATATTTTCTTGTTCTGGGAAGGGACGTCAATAACTTCATTAACCTCATCTTTGGGATACAAATTTAGTGAATTTGGTAACCAGTGAGAAGGGGGAATATATCTTGAACATGACCCTAATTTTCCATCCCTTTAGGTTATCGGGGACTGCTCCCCTGGGGTAGACCTTGCCTATCCATAGAAAGTGGGGATTTCCTATTAAGGTGACAATGATATGATATCTTGTTTGTTACGCCAATCTCGCTTACTTGCCTTGGGATCTGGGAAAGTACAGATTGTGCGATAACATGCTCTCTATGTAGCCTGAAAACATCCTTCATGTAAATCTCTACCATGTTTGCTTCTTTATGTGTTGTCTTCACAGAAATAAAATGCGCTGCCTTAGTCAATTTTTCCACCACCACCATGATGGAATCATGTTGCTTCACTGTTCTGGGAAACTTTGTGATGAAATCAGTTGTAACCAATTTCCATTTCCACTCAAGAATGGACAATGGTTGTAGAAATCCCGTTGGATGTCTATGCTTTGTTTTCACCTTTTGTCACTCTAGACACCGGACTATGTAGTTAGAAACTTATTTCTTCATTCCTGGCCAAAAGTATTGGCTCCTTAAAATTGTAATGTATTTATGATATCCTAGCTTCCCATCACATGGCACATTATACATTTCTCCCAGCACTATATTTTTCAGCTCCATGGAATTTGACACATACACCTTGCCTCTGTACAAGAGGATTGAATCCTTTTTTAATTCATAATCTTTAAATTTCTACTGTGAATTTTCTTGTTGTAAGTGTTCCTTTATTCATAAATGCTAATATGAATTTGTTGCTTCAAGAATTTTATCCTTTAAATCTGTCTTGTACATGCTAATGGCTGAAATATGCAATTCATGGGATATTCTTCTAAGTGCATCAACCACTTGATTTTCTTTGCCTTTGATATGTTCAATTTCGAAGTCATACTCACTAAGGAATTCCAACCATCTAGTTTTCCTGGAATTTAGTGTTTGTCGTCCAAATAAATGTTTCAGACCACAATGGTTTGTTCTTAGCTCAAACCTCTTCCCCATGAGGTAATGTCTCCACATTTTTAATGCATGTACAATTGCTACTAATTCTAGATCATGAGTAGCATAATTTCTCTCATGCTCCTTTAGTTTTCCAGATTCAAAACATACCACATGATATTTTTGACTAAGAACGCCACCGAGCCCTTCCTTGGATGCATCCATGCACACTAGAAAGTCTTCGAGGGACAACCTCTAGCAGAGCAGAGCTCTATTACAATAATTTTCAAGACAAGCTTTCTCATGCCTCCTACTCTTATTTATACTAATTCTATCTTCTAAAGAATATTCTAGAGGAAGATCTTTCTAGAAGCAGAAACTTCTATTAGGTCTTCTTACATTGACTTGCTCACATTTATTAAATAGGCCTTACTAACTAATATCAAGATTTACTACATGGAAGATATATTTAGACCTTATTAACTAATGTCAGCCTTTATTACATGAAAAATATATTATTCTATCTACATGAGGAGTTAGGTCCCTAACACAAATCCTATTTACAAACCTTGCCAAAATTTGGATGTAAACTTGGAATCTTTGTTGGAAACTATTTCCTTAGGCTCTCCATGTAGCCTAGAAACTCCCTTCATGTAAATATATGCAATGTTTTCTTCCTTGTGTGTTGTCTTCACAGGAATAAAATGCGCTTTTTTAGTCAATTTGTTCACTACCACCATGATGGAATCATGTTGCTTCATTTTTTTGGGCAGCTTTGTAATGAAATCAATTGTAACCAATTCTCATTTCCACTCAGGAATGGGAAATGGTTGTGGCAATCTCTCTGGATGTCTATGCTTTGTTTTCACCTTTTGGCACTCTAGACACTGAGCTATGTAGTTAACAACTTATTTCTTTGTTCCTGGCCAAAAGTATTGGCTCATTACAACTGTAATGGATTTATGATATCCTGGGTGCCCATCATATGACACATTATGCATTTTTCTCAACACTATATTTTTCAGCTCCATGGAATTTGACACATACAACTTGCCTCTGTATAAGAGGATTCCATCCTCTTTTAATTCATAATCTTTGAATTTCTACTATGAATTTTCTTGTAGTAAGTTTTCCTTTATTCATAAATGCTAATATGAATTTGTTGCTTCAATAATTTTATCCTTTAAATCTGTCCCTTACATGCTAATGGATGAAATATGCACTTCATGAGATCTTCTGCTGAGTGCATCAACCACTTTATTTTCTTTGCCTTTGATATATTCAATTTAAAAGTCATACTCACTAAGGAATTCTATCCATCTAGTTTTCTTGGAATTTAGTGTTTGTTGTCCAAATAAATGTTTTAGACCACACTGGTTTTTTCTTAGCTCAAACCTCTTCCCCATGAGGTAATGTCTCCATATTTTTAACGCATGTACAATTGCTACTAATTCTAGATCATGAGTAGCATAATTTATCTCATGCTCCTTTAGTTTTCTAAATTCAAAACATACCACATGATCTTTTTGACTAAGAACTCCATCGAGCCCTTCCTTGGATGCATCCATGCACACTACAAAGTCTTCGTCTAGATATGCAATCTTTAATATGGACAGACTTGTCAAGATGTTTTTTAATTGATGGAAACTCTCTTCATATTTTGGAGTCCATTCGAACTTCACTCCCTTATTTTGAAAAGAAGTGATTGAGCTTGCAATCTTTAAAAACTAATTTATGAATCTTCGGTAATAACCTGCAAGACCCATAAATGATCTGACCTTTGTCACATTTCGTAGTGCTAACCATACTCTAATGGCCTCTATATTCTCGGGATCGACTTCTATCCCATCTGTTGAAATAATATTCCCCAAGTGATGGATCTTCTTTTGATAAAAGATGCACTTGCTTAGCTTGGAATACAATTTATGCTCCCTTAAAACCTTTAGCACCATTCTTAGATGCTACTCATGCTCCTCTTCAGAATTAGAGTAGATGAAAATATCATCTAAGAAAACAATTACAGACTTGTCCAGGTACTTCCTGAACACTCCATTCATTAGACACATAAAAACAACTGGGGCATTTGATAGTCCAAATGGCACTATCGTGAATTCATAATTCCCATACCTTGTTCTGAACATTGTTTTGCTGATATCTTCTTCTTTTATCCTCACTTGATGATAGCCCGATCTCGAGTCAATCTTGGAAAATATTCTTGCACCTTTTAGTGGATCAAATAAATCATCTCTCATTGGAAAGGGATACTTGTTCTTTATAGTGACCTTATTTAGCTGTCTGAAATCAATACATAACCTTAAGGTTCCATATTTATTCTTCACAAAAAGAACTGGGGCTCCCCAAGGTGGCACACTTGGGTGTATGTACCCCTTCTTCAAAATTTCTTCTAGTTGCATATGCAACTCTTTCAATTTTGGTGTGCCCATTCTTTAAGGTGTATTGAACACTGGGGCAACAACTGGCACCAAATCAATAGAGAAATCGATGTCTCTCTTTGGTGGAAATCTTGGAATCTTCTCAAAAACATCTTTAAAATCTTTCAATAGAAGATGGTCTTTAAGATTTTCCACTTTATCACTAGTTTCCTCTTCCACGTGGGCTACAAAAATTTGACATCCCTTCCTGAAATTCTTTTTCAGCTGCATGGCTGAAATTTCTCTAATGGATACAACTCTCAGAATGACTTGAATCTTGCCTTGTTTCCCTTTCTCATCAAGACAAGTTACTGTCTTGTTGTAACATTCTAGGACAACATGGTGTTTTTCCAACCAATCCATGCCAATTAGACAATCATATGAAACCAAAGGTATGATGTTTACATCTACCTTCGTGTCGAGTCCATTCATGTCTATTGTGCAATCTTTAACCAACTCATTAATCTTTCTCTTAGCTCGTGTGGCCAACTGAACTAACCAATATTTCTTATGCTTACTCTTTTGCAAGTGAAATCTTTCAATAATGTTAGAGTTTATGTAACTATGGCTAGCTCCAGAATCAATTAAAATTGCTATGGGATGGTTATCAATCTTACCTTCCACTTTAATCATGGGGGATTGATACTCTACTTGCTTATTTTCCAAGGCTGCATAAATCCTTGGCATGCTTCCTCCCATATCTTCCATTGTTTCAGCCTCCTGAATGTTGTGGACTATCCTCATTCCTTTTCCTTTATGAGGGTAGTCCTTATTGTTACAAAAATCTAAGTTCTATGACTTTGGATCAGAGCCATAACAGAGAACTTCCCTTAAAAGACTCCTCTCAACCTCTAATTAGATGATCAATTGGAAATAACTACCCGCAATAACTAACTTTCATAACAAAGGAAGACTAGCATACCTGGGACCCTACATTTGAAGTAGATCCCGCTTGAGGTCTTTCGCTCCATAATTCCTTCACAAAAACCCTCTGAAAGTATTACAAACAAAAAAGTATGCAACTGCAAGAAAGTAGTTATCTGCTAACTATCTAAATATAATCAATTCAAAGTCTATGTTATATTCAAGATAAGATACACATAATATCATTAAAATAATGAATTAACACAAAGAATCAGATGAGATTGAGAATTCTTTTATCGATAACAACAAAAGGGGTTGGTTACAACCTGTAACTGCTGCGACATGATCTTGGAACCAGGCTCCAAGTTCCTCCACCCAAGTCCTGATATGACAAAGACTACCTCCAAATTTTTGTGTCCCGACGGGTCCAAGGAAGAAATGGCTTTCTTCTTGACAAGAAAAAGAGGAACACAAATCCTGAAAACAAGGGTTTTCAGGGGGGAGGGGGGAGACAATCTCAGAGATTTAAGGAAACAGGTGCTTGCAGGGATATAAAAAAACTTCTAGCATAAGGTTGCATCTCTTTGATATATCTTTCCTCCATCCTAAGGCTCTCTTTTATACTCCCTTTTGTTAGTTGGAGTAGTTATGCACATGCTATAAGAGCTCAGGAACCTAGGGAACCCGTCAACTCCGCTTGAAATATCAATAATTATATTTGTTTTAGCCAATTAAACATGTACACGTGTTTCTAACTGGAAATGCACGTATGTATGTGAGTTGTTTTAAGAAAAGTTGTGTACATCTTAAAAAATAGGATTTTTAAATATGTTTTTAGGGAGGAAAAGGGAGATTTTTCTTCTGCAAATATGGAAAGGGATGTAACTGAGGCCAATGAGTCGTCATGAGCATATAAGGTGTCAAATGACTCTATAACACTTATACAAGTGATTCCCCTCACATCCCCAACATTGTAAAGGATGTTGCCTTGGCCTTTTCCCAAAAAAATATGTTGTCTTGTGTTCATTTTGGGATGACTCACTTTGCTGATTTGCTAGAGAGTTATTATTGAAAAAGGGTGGCTTAAAACCTTTCTTCCTTTGATCCCTCTTTCCTTTCATCTTGTCATTCCAAGTCTTTTGAAAGAATGGCCTCCCTCTGCTTTGCTCATAGAGATGCCTTTCTCTCCTTATGGTCTCCTCCAAAGTCTTGGGGTTGTCATATTGTATCTTGTCATTGTATAAGGAGGGTAACCCATTGAGAAACCTTTGGATTTTGACCATCTCATATTTTATGGATTCAACATGCTTCAACAATTCAAATAACCTCTTCTCATACTCATCCATTGCCATGCTTCCCAACTTGAGTTCAAAGAACTAGTTCATCTTCCTCTCATAGTAATGCTCAGAAAAATATTTCTCTTGGAAATATCCTTTGAAATGCCTCCATGAGACCCTCTTCTCATAAATATGCTTGGCTTTCTTAAGATGGTCCCACCACATGGCTTCCTTTCCTTGCAAGTGGTAGGTTGAAATTCTTGTTTCTACCCTGGAGGGGTAATCATGCAACTAGAAATATTTCTTCATTTCCAATAGCCAGGCCTCAGCCTCTTCTCCCTTCTTATGATCACCATTAAAAGTTGGTGGCTTGATCTTCTTGAGTTCACCTTGCAAGATGTCTACCTCAGGCCTTCTCCTCTGTCTCCCAACAGGGGACACACTTGGATTGTTCCCTAGCCATGAACTAGCATGATCTCTCCTAGTGGATTTCTCTGGGGAATGATGGCCTCTTCTCCTGCTCCCGTACTACCTATCAACCCCATGCACATTTCTCTTGCTATGGGATTTAGATGTTGTCACTTGTCTAGCACTAGCTTCGAGATTTATTCCAGAGTATTTCTTGTCTTGCTTTTGCAACATTTTCAAGCTATGAATTATCTCTTCCCGAGCCTTCATAATCTTTTCGTTTTCATCTCTATAGCTCCGCACTTCCCTATGCATGATTCTCATAGTTACAGGTTCTTTCCTACCTCTTCTTCCATTTGAATCTGTCTCAACATTACCCATGTTGACATGAATACCTCTGATCTCTTCCTCATGACTGTAGGATTGTTGGGAATATTTTGTTTCCGTGGTTCTCATATAGGAACCAAACTACTTCTCTGAACTTCTAATTCTGCAAAAAATGTGCATGCAACAAATTTCTGTTGGATGAAAATAAATACATACACAATTTGGAAAAGAATTCATAAATTTTTTTGCCCTTTAATGCCACTAGTACTCTTCTTTTGAGTTGATTGTAAAATTTTCTGCTAAAAATAATTTTCTGGGTTAGTAGATGGATTCTCCTCCTCGAGACATTTCCATTGACTATTTATTTTCCCAATTCTGAGTTCTGAGCATAAAGTTATGGTCTTCAAAAGTTTTGACCATTTTCCCTTTTATATACTTGATTGCTATAGGTGTTTTGTTCCTCTCCCAACACATTTTTAGATACCCAAAACTCAAAATGCATGGATAACTTCTACAGTCCATGAGATTTCAATAGAATGCTTGTGGACTAATGTAGGTGTCCATATTTTCCCAAATTGTAGTTTGAAAGACACTGAGAAATTTTGTATCCCTATCTGAGATGATGCTCCTTGGTATCTCAAAGTGCACCTAGAGATATTCAAAGACCATGTTTGTTGCTTCTTGTCCTTTGATTGTCTTTTTACAAGGTATAATAATGCACATCTTGCTGAACTTATCAACTACTACAAAAAATAGTCATGTCCCCTCTTGGTTGTTAGAAATCCATGCACAAAATCCATCTAAATGCTTTCCCATGGTAAAGTGGGTACATGTAATGGATGGTATAAACATTTCTTTCTATTATTGGGCTTGTTTATACAACAAATTATGCATCCTCTAATATATCGAGCAACATCTCCTTTCATTTTGGGCCAATACACATGCCTTTGTAAGTTGGCAACTGCCTTCCTAATACCAAAATGTCCTACAATCGTGGATGCATGAGCCTCTTTGATAAACTACAATCTTTCACCTTTAGGAACATAGAGCTTATCTAGCTTGTAGAGAAACCCATTCTTGAGAGGATATTCAACCTTATGGTCACCTTCTTCTACATGAATTTGACACTGTAGTTGCTAAAACACCTCTTTAAAGTCCCTATCTTCTATGTATACCTCTTTGTATGTATCATGGGTCAAAGGTTCCATGTGCATATGTGTTTCCAAAGATGCAATATGTGGGTGGACGTGAAAGCATGTCTACCAACTTATTAATCACACCCTTCTAATATTTGATGACTATATGAAACTGCTTTAGAAACCCCATCCACTTGTAGTGTCTAGTTTGTTGAATCTTACTTTGGGCCTACAAAAACTCTAGTGGCTAGTGATCAATGTAGATAATGATTTTCTTTCCCATTAGATATTCCCCCTTTCTTAACTACTAGCTTGAACCAGGGCATACAGTTCCTTATCATATGTAGAGTAGTTCATGACCCCCCCTTGAAACATTTCAGAATGGTAACATACTCTCTTACCTCCCTACATCAAGACTGCGCCCATATCATATCCACTTGCATTTGTCCCCAATTCTAAAGGATTCTACAATTTAAGTAACACAAGAACTGGTGCTTAACTAATATTTTGTTTTAGATCATCGAAATATTTCTGCTAAATATTTCCCCACTGGAAACACTTACCAATAGCTCTTATGGCATGAAGTGTTATAACTACTATTGAAAAGGATGCTATGAAATCTCATAGGTATTTCACTACCCCAACAAATCTCCTAAATTTAGTGACATTAGTAGGAGTTGACCACATGAGGATGGCCTCCATCTTCATGGGATTTATCTTGAGTTCCCCTCTAGCAATTACGTGCCCAAAATGCACCAATGATTGCTTAGAAAACTCACATTTCTTAAGGTTATCCAATAACTAATGATTTTTCAAAGTCTCTAACACCTGCATGAGATGTGTGATATGATATTTCTAGGTAGATCTATAAACCAATATGTCATCCAAATACACTATTACAAATGAATCTAAATAGGGATGCAATACATCATTCGTAATCACATGAATGTAGTTGGTGCATTACATAAACCAAAATGAATGACCAATCATTCATATATATTGTTGGGCTTTGTTTTTGTCATAATTCTCCACCCAATAAAGTCAACATTTCACTAATAATACATGCCCATATATGCCATAAACCCTCATTGACCATCATCATTCACAATTGTACATCTCGTGTGGTTAATACCCCTTTTTTCTATGTTTTTAGTGATTAAAGGCGATTATATCATAATTTTGCCGACAATGGTTCATGTTAAGATTCTTGTAGATCAAGCATGTCTCCAAGTGATCTTCAACATAAAAAGTGTTCTTACATTTGTAGTGGTCCTCACCAAGCTTCAATTTCTCGCATAGGCCATAGTTGTTAGTATGAAAGAAAACTAAGTTCATTTCTTATACCATCATGATTCAACATTCCCGTACCAACATGTTCCTATATCCAACATTGTAGATCAACATATTGGTACATCTTCGAGAGAAAATCGAGAACATGGGTTTTCTTCGTAGCAACGTCGACATGATGACATGTTTGTCAGTGTGTGCTTAGGTTGCACGAGTGGACTTCTAGCTCAGGAACACCATTTCAACCTGAAATTAGCAAAAGTTCCAGACAATCAACTTCCACCTCGATTTTTGTACAAATGAAGATGAATATGAATATTCCAGAACATGGGTTTTGTGGGGAACGGTCCAAATTGGCTATTGAATATGTAATTTTCCAAAATCCGACACGGTTTAGGAGATATGAATATTTTTCTAATCTAGGTTTGTCTAGATTTTTTGTGTGGCTGAATTTCCAAAATGATAAAATAGTTATGAGTTTGTGGGATTTGGTTCCATCCTTTCCCATTGACATTTTGTATAAATATATGGCCAGGGAGCATAGAAAAGGTGGTGGTAGTGTAGGCATCTATGTTATCAAAAATCAAACTCTCATGATGTATCTTTGAACTTTGTATGATTAATATAAACAAACTGATGTTATGAAGTTTCATTTCTGTGCGTGATTAGTTCCTTTGCATCGTAGCTTTCCAAGCAACACGACATCGATTGGGAGGACCCCTTAGTCTGGTTTGTGCTTGCTTCCTTGATCTACACTTTAATTAGTAGCACTAGTGCATAGTGTTTCATTTATCTCTTGCTTGTTCTGTTTTAATCAATTACCATTTAATTTACTAGTTTCATGATGAATTCATGACATTGATATTTAGGTTTAGAACACCCACAACTTATTCTCTCTCTCTGTACTTTTGCCCGCAATCTTTCACACCAACAACACACCATTCTTCATTTTATTCCACCTTCGACCAATTTTTAATTCCTTTTCCAATCTTTGTGTTTTATTACATACCTCATGACTTCTCCCCACAATACACTTCATCTTTTCTCTGCGTCTTGCGCTCTTACTCATTCATATCGCCTCTCTCTTCATACTTCTGGTTCACAACCCTGCCTTGCTTCTCCATGCCTTTAACCTGCTCCTAATTCAACACATTGAGTGTTGCACATTGTATTTCTATTACCTTACCTATCATATTGTAATATACATGGGTTTTCATTCCAGGTCATATATATATATATATATATATATATATATATTTGTTGATATGCATGCATGTGAGTGTTGTTACGTGAGAGCCACAAGGATTTCATGTATATTGACAAGTTTTGATTGTGTTATATATATATATATATATATATAGAGTTATTGTTTTATATGTATATATCGTTACATTGTTAAATATCAATTGTTATATCTCATATGTGATATATATTGTCTCATATATCTTGTTATATCATTAATCATTTGTTATATGTGTTGTTTCATATATCTTGTTGCATCGTTAATTGTTATATATATCATATTGTTAGGTATTAATTATTATATGTTGTTAAGTAGCTTTGGATTATTTGTTGTCTTGTTTCAAGGTGTTATATTGTTTAGTCATAAAATGTTTTGTTGTTTTGTCTTCATTATATTAATTAATTATATTGTTATTGTTTTTATTATTAGTTGCTACTTTGTTATGTGAAAACTATGTAAGTCTTGTATATATTAAATATCATTACTATGTTGTCATGGATTGTGATGTAAATAAGAATGTATTGTTAGATGCTTGCTTGTTATGTTTTCATATAAATACATATGTAACGCTAAACAATTGAAGCAATTCCATTCTTGTACATAGAACAAAACTAATAATGTACCAACACATAGGTCTCGCTTCTTTAGGTGTATCTCTTCTCGAGGACAAATATTTGAAGTACGTTTCTTTTGAAGTCTTTACATTGCATCACTTTAATTTTTTTTCCTCCAGCATATGTGTGAATCCATTACAGGAATATCACTGAAGGTTAAAGACACTAATGAGCTACTTCCACAAAATTGCATGAACACCTTTGTGTGAAAGATTGCAACTCAGAAGCTTTATAGCATTAGTTGTTCCAAAACCCAATGACGATTTCTTTGGTGTTAATTTTCATTTGCTTTCTTTCATTTCACGCAGTAGAAGAAGCTACTACATGAAAAATCATTGAAGGATTGAGACATGTTAGTAAGCTACATGAAATATTGTAACATTGAACCCTTATAACACTTATTGTCTCACATCCCAGTGATATATTTCCACAGTTCATTTCCTGTAGCTTGCTTTGCTTTAAATTTTCTTATTTGTTTGTATTGTCACCGAAGTAAGATAGATTAGAGATTTAATATTGCATTTCATGTGCTCGCACCTCTAATTTTATGAACCCCCGGGTTGACATTAAATGTAACAAAAATTATACATATAATTAACCCCATACATACCTTGCCTTGTCTTGAAGGTAGTCTTCCATGTGTCTTATTATTTAATGCATACCTGGTGGTATCCCAATTTGAGATCCAACTTGGTGAAGTACTTGGCATGTTGCAACTGATCTAACAAATCATTGATCTTGGGTAGAGGGTATCGATTCTTGAGTGTGATCTTGTTTAAAGCTTTGTATTCGATACACATTCACCAAGTCCCATCCTTCTTGGGTACTATGATGATAGGTGACCTACAAGGTGAGGTGCTTGGCCAAATTACTCCCTATATAAAAAATATAATAGCTATTTCTTCACTTTATCTTCTTCCAGAATAGACTATCTATACAACCCAATATTTGGTAATGGGGAGTCAAAAAACAAATGTATCTTGTGCTCCACTTACCTCTTAGGTGGCAACCCTTTAGGCTCTTGGAACACTCCTTTGTATGCCTACAACAAATCCTCCAACTATTATTTATTCTCTTTAGTACACCCCTCTAGGGATGCCTTTACTCTTACTGATTCATCCCCTAGTTGATTCTCTCTCAAGAAAAACAATACAAATTTTCTACTAGAACTACTCAAATTTTTGGCTTGGTTGGCACTTACTAGAAGAATATTTGATTTAACTTTATTGTTTTTCTCTCCTCATAAAGATAACATCCTTCATATACATGTAGGGGCTTCCAAACACTACACCACACACATCAAGGGGTGCTACATCTAACTCCACTTCATCAATAAAATATGCACTTACAACAAACTTGATATTACATTGTTTAGTGACTTTGAGCTCTGCATCCTTATTTACCTAACCCAATGGATATGGGACAGGATGATCATGGAATTCCAACCCAAGATTTCTAACTAGATTTATTTTTATGAGCTTGGCCTATGAACCATAATCAAATTGACCTAGATCTTAATGTGGAAGAGTTTACTCATTTCCTTATCTTCCTTGTGATGAAGGATACTTATATTCACCTCATTCTACATCGAGGTGCATGAAATCTTCTCATCCACACCTGAGCTTCTCTCTACTAGGTTGCTTGAATCCATGGCTATCAGTTTCTTCTTCTTGGCATCATTCTTACGATTCTTTGGATTCAATAGTGGATGTAACTTCCAAGACTTATATTCAATGTAAACATCGATATTACAATGGTTTCAATGGTTGTTTATATATCCTTACACTGATGTGTAGTAGATATAATTTTCTTATCTTTTCCTTTCCACTTCTTCTTCCCCTCCTTAGAAGCATCTTGGTGTTCTTCCTATTTAGAGCCACTTGGTTTTCCTTTCTTATGGCCTATGTTTGTCAGGTATTTTTCTTGCACACAAGTCTCATCAATGGTCCTTGGTTTGAAGAGAATCAATTTCTTTCTCAAATGACTATGTAGACCCTTAGATACTCAAGGACTATGTCTGGGTTCTTGGGAGAGATACCCAACATGATATCCATCTCCCTGAATTTAGTGGTGTACTCTTGCACACCCTACCCTTTCCTATGCCTAAAGTGACACCAATATATCCATTGGTCCTCTACATACCCAATAGGGTAGAAATTGGATTTGACAAGGGTTTTCAAAACCTCCCACTTAGTTATTGATGGATCACCCTCTAGCCTAAGTGTCTTTGTGTGGCTTTCCCACAAGGTTAGTGCATGACTAAAAAATATCTACTCTTCAATTATATTATGGACATTGAGATACACTTCTAAATGTTGCAACCAATTATTCAAATTAATAACATCTATCTCACCTTGGTATGGATTGATGTCCATTTTTGCTTCCATTTTAAACAGAGCTTGTGAAGGAGTGATGACACTGGAACTTGGTTTCTCTTTATTAAGATATTTTTTTGACTCCTTTTCTAGGTCTACACTATCTCCCAGTTTCTCATCCGATCCAAATTCCGAGTTAGAGCTATCAACCTCCCTGAAAGGTCTAAACTTGTTCAATAGAGTCACCATGAAGAGGGTTATGTTGCAAGAGATATTAATGACTTTCTCTTCTGGCCTTGCAAATCTCTCTTTTGTTGCATCTCGAGCATTTTTGTGATTGGAATAATCTGCCATGGCTAGGGTTGTATGAATCTCTTCTTAAATAAATTCATAGATCTTGTGATGTCCCACAAGCACCCCAAATAAATATTATCTAATACGAATATGATATATAAACTACTGTGGATATTCCATTAGAAGAATTTGTCACAACAAATCTTGTATTATGCTGAAATATTTTTTTATGTAGGTTTATTTCCTTAGATCTCGAATTTATTGTTACTAGCTTATTGCTCAAATTTAAAAATAATTGAAATATGGAAATGAAATAACAAGCAAATGAACACACCATTCACACAAATGAACACAATATGTATCCTAGGAAACCTGATGCATGAGAAAACCCAACTAGAAGGTGAGGCCTATGCTTTGGTCTCTTTTCTTCACTTATGAAAATGTAAATACAAAGAAAGAGGAACTCATTGTGGATTTTCCTATGTCATTGTGGCTTGAATGGATGCTACAAAATATTCTTCCTCCTCTTTAATGATCTCAAATCCCACTCCTAGACACTCTATTCAAATATGGAACAAGTACAATGCTAAAAGAATGGAACCCCCTCTCTTCCTAGTGATGGAAATATAACTAAGAGGGGGGGGGGGTGTGAATAAGTTATATATATATATATATAAGCTTGGAACTTTTCTTGTTCTTTTCTGAATCATTCTAGATTATTATTAAATGTGTTGCATAGATATATAATATTTTATCAATCACACAGAATACACAGAGACACTGATTTTCATGAGGAAACCCATAAAGGGAGAAAACCTCTTCGTCTTCTTCAGATGTCAATCAAGTTCCAACTTTCATGTACATCATAGTCTTTGAGCACCAAATCAAATATGAGGCTACAACCTCTGATAGAAAGCTAAAAATTGCAGAGAGCACCAACTCTCATATTTCTCTAGCACCTACTAGATGGAAGCACCAACTCCCAGAATATCTTCTAACACCAACTAGAATTTAGAGGACTACAATCCTCCCTAGCACCACCCTACCACCCTTAATGAATATTACAAAACTTACTTACTTGATTTGTCTTTGATCTGATCTGTTACAGCTCAATGTCTCCTCTGCCTTATTCAACTTCTATGCTCTGTTCCACTTTTGAATATTTCTGCTTCTATGCTCTGCGACTCCATCTCCATTCTATGCGCTACGCCTCACATTTTCTCTTCAACACCTGCACCCTTCTGAGCACCTCAATGACTATCTAAAAGGAAAAATACACCTATTTCTCCTCTGCTTCTTGTTTTTCCTTTTCTTTTCATGTCAATTCCTTTGGCATATCTCCTAAACGCGACCCTTCCAAGTCCTCTACCATATTAAGAGCACGACCCTTCCAAGTGCTCTACCAAACAAATAACGTGACCCTTCTAAGAAGGAATGCGACCCTTCTGTGTGAAGGAAGAAAAATTGCGGCATTTTTGTGTGTAAGTGCGACCCTTCCGTGTGAAGGAAGAAAAAATGCGACCCTTCTGTGTAAGAGTGGAAAAATGTGACCCTTCTCAGTGTTAGTGCGACCCTTTTGTGTAGGAGAGGAAAAATGCGACCCTTCTCGGTGTTAGCGTGACCCTTTTGTGTGTTAGCGCGACTTTTCTGTGTAAGAGTGGAAAAATGACCCTTCTCGGTGTTAGCGCGACCCTTCTGTGTAGGAGAGGAAAAATGCTACCCTTCTCGGTGTTAGCGCGACCCTTTTGTGTGTTAGCATGACGCTTTTGTGTAAGAGTGGAAAAATGTGACCCTTCTGTGTGTTATCACGACACTTCTGTGTAGAAGAGGAAAAATGTGATCCCACATCTAACATGATGCCCTTCTATGAAAACAATGAATTCCCTTTTGAGAAATGATGATAACCTTCTGAGAAGCGATGATACCCTTCTGAGAAACAATGATAACCTTCTGAGAAGCTATGAATACACTTCTGAGAAAAAAATGAATTTGATCCTTCTGAGTCCACACTGGATCAAAAAACTCGCCCCATATCTATCCACACTCAGATAAAAAAGATTAACTCTCCTCCAAGTCATGTGCCCGATCAAAAAATGTGACCCTTCGAAATCCTCTACCAGAAACAGAATTGCGACCCTTCCTCTTCATGAAAAATTTGCGACCCTTCCTCTTCTCTGGTGGTTATACTGAGTCTCTTTGGATTCTCTTGCAGTTGCAGTCAGTCATATAGATTCTTCAAATTCCAAGGTACCCTCACCACCAAATAACATATCGACCATCATCATCAATGTATTGAGAAACATAAAAAAACTATGTCAATTTTTGGAAATCCAAGAAAGATGAGAGCATGACCCTTCTATGTGTTAGTGCGACACTTTTGTGTAAGAGTGGAAAAATGTGACCCTTCTGTGTGTTATCATGACGCTTCTATGTAGAAGAGGAAAAATGTGATCCCACATCTAAACCATGCTTCCCTTCTATGAAAATAATGAATTCCCTTTTGAGAAATGATGATAACCTTTTGAGAAGTGACGATACCCTTCTGAGAAACAATGATAACCTTCTAAGAAGCGGTGAATACAATTCGGAAAAAAAAATGAATTCGACCCTTCTGAGTCCACACTAGATCAAAAAACTTGCCCCATATCTATCCACACTCAGATAAAAAATATTACCTCTCCTCCAAGTCATGTGCCCGATCAAAAAACGTGACCCTTCGAAATCCTCTGCCAGAAAGAGATTCACGACCCTTCCTCTTCCCGAAAAATTCATGACCCTTCCTCTTCTCTAGTGGTTATGATGAGTCTCTTTGGATTCTATGGAAGTTGCAATTAGTTATATAGATGCCTCAAATTCCAAGTTACTCTCACCACCAAATGACATATCGACCATCATCACTAATGTATTGAGAAACATCTAAAAAATATGTCAATTTTTGGAAATCCAAGAAAGATGAGAGTGCTCACCATGATGAAATGTATATGCCATCAAGTATGACCATAGGACCATGACATTGCAATGGTTTCTTTGAAAATCATTGTGTCTTGTTCTCAGAGCTCCCAATCACATAATGTTATTCACATGTGTGCTTTATCACCGCTGCCTTTGTTGTGCCCAACCAAGTTTACTTACTTTTGATTACAAGTACTCTATGTTGGTCCAAGTGCATGGAAATTATAGAGATATAGACCACATACTATTATTAGTCTTAATATATGCTAAAATATATAATAAGCACCATATGACAAGCACTAGCTAGCAAAGAGAGTTTAAAGTTGGAAATTGAATATATGTTATAAAGATGAACTTGAACTTTATCCTCTATATTTTATCTATTTGCATATATATATATATATATATATATTCTAGTGTTCATGCTATCCATTTTCAATGGGCACCACCATGAAGTACTATCATCACAAGCAGGCTGTTCCAAACCCCCACATTGTCACAGTCTAGCCATTTCCGGTGCTATCATCACTGTTGTTCTTTCCATCAATGACAAGCACAATCTTCCTGTAAACATGACAACAATATACCTCTTTTTCATTGATGACAACCCTGAAAGGCTGCACTATTTTGCATATACCTCCAACTGTAGCATCCAGACCACACCTTTTTCTCCCCCTTTGACATCAATTTCAAAGAAAATTGAGAGTGACTCTGTTCTCCCCCCGATCATAGATACAATAAGCACCCCCCCTGATTAGATATACTATGATCACTCTCCCCTTAATCAAATAGATTATTTTAACTTTATAATAGGGTCATGCCCAACTTCTGGCGTAGATACTCAAACTGAGCTTTTGCAAGCGGTTTAGTGAAGATATCAACAATATGATATTTGGATGGAATATGATGCAAAGAAACAACAATGTTGGTTATCTGTTCCCTCAAGAAGTTATACTTGATGGGTATATGCTTGGTCTTGGAGTGAAATACAAGATTCTTTGACACACTAATTGCACTAGTATTATCACAATGAATTGGGATCGGTGAAATATACTTTATCTCCAAGTGTGCAAGTGTTTGAATCATCCACAATACTTGGGTACAACAAGTGGCAGCTGCAATGTATTCAACTTCTGTAGTCGATAAGGAAATGGAACCTTGCTTCTTGCTCAAGCATGCTACAAGAGAATCTCCTCAGAAGAATGTGCCTCCACTCATGATTTTCCTTTCATCCATGTAATTAGTCCAATCAACTTGTGAATAGACTGATAACTGAAAATTCTGATTCCTAGGATACCATAGTCCATAGTTCATTGTTCCTTTCAAGTATCTGAATATTCTTTTGACATCTATCAAATGACTCTGTTTAGGTGCATACTGATACCTTCCTACCATTCCAACAACATGCATTATGTCTAGACGATATGTTGTGATGTACAACATGATGCCTATCATAGACCTATATGAAATCTGATCAACATTAGGTGAGTCATCATCCTTTCTTAACTTGCATCCAGTGACCATAGGTGAATAATCTTCCATTTGAAATATTTTCAACACTTCTTTTAGATATTTCTCCCGAGAAAGAAATATTCCTTCAGACCTCTGAGTAATTTGCAGACCAAGAAAAAATGACAGTTCCCCTATCATAGACATTTCAAATTCAGACTGCATGGTAGAAGAAAACCATTGTACTAATGAATCATTATTACTTCCGAAGATGATGCCATCTACATAGACCAACACAATGAGAAAATCATTATCCTCTGTTTTGATATATAGATTGCAGTCAACTGTTCCTCTCTTGAACCCTTTGTCTTGAAGATACTTATCCAGTCTGTAATACTAGGCATGAGGATCTTGTTTCAACCCATATAAGGCTTTCTTCAGCTTGTAGACAAAGTCAGGGTTATCTGACAGTTGGAAACCCTCTGGTTGTTCCATATAGACTTCTTCTTTTAGATATCCATTTAGAAAAGATGACTTGACATCCTTTTGATAAAATTTAAACTTCTTATAACCAGCATAGGCAAGAAACATTTTAATAGCTTCTAATCTTGCTATGGGCACAAATGTTTCTTCAAAATCCACTCCTTCTATCTGAGCATACCCTTTGCAGACCAATCTAGCCTTATTTCTTAGAATATTTCCTTGCTCATTCATCTTATTTTTGTAGACCCATTTGGACCCTATTACATTTTTATTTCCTGGCCTAGGAACAAGTTCCCAAATTCCATTCTTTTCAATCTGATCCAGTTCCTCATTCATTGATTTTAACCAATTTACATCTTTATTGGATTCATTAAATTTCTTGGGTTACACCATGGATATGAAGGCTATATGTGATTGCTCGGTGTATTTTATTATCCTTCTTCTGGTTTGTACACCTTTGTCTTTCTCACCAATTATTTGACTTGCAGGATGATTCTTTTGAGTAATTCTAGAGGAAGGATTTGATGCTGATTGTTGTCTTGACTCTTCTTGTCTGAGTGTCTCTTCTCCACCTAATTCATCATCTTCTTGTGACTCTGATATTTTATGTTCTTCATTTTCATTATTCTCATCATCTTCTTCACCTGACTTAGTGCTTAGTCTTTGTTGATCTTTTACATGAGCTTCTTCATCAATTCGAACATCAATACAGTCTACTAATTTATGAATTCTTTTGTTAAAGCATCTGTATCCTTTACTGTTCGTTGCATATCCTAAGAATATACCTTCATCATCTCTACCATCAAATTTTCCCAGATGATCATCATTATTTTTGATGTATCATTTACTTTGAAATACTTTGAAGTGCTTGATTGATGCAGGTCGACCAAACCACAACTCATATGGAGTTTTATCATTGTTTGGCCTTAGATGCGATTTTTTCAGAATATGAACAACCGTGTGAACAACCTCTGCCCAAAAGGTTTGTGAAATGTCCCTTTCACTCATCATAGCCCTTGCCATCTATTGAACTGATCTATTTTGGCGTTCTACAACTCCATTTTGTTGGGGAGTACCTGGAATAATATATTCTCTTTTAATTCGATGTCTATCACATAATTCTTTGAAATATCTTGACATAAATTCTCCTCCTATGTCTGAGCAAATTGCCTTTAACTTCCTTCCTCTCTGATTCTCAGCTAACGCCTTAAATGTTTTGAACTTATCAAATGCATTAGATTTTTCTCTCAGAAAGGCAACCCACGTAAGTCTGAAGAAGTCATCAATGACCAGCATAAAGTAACATTCTCCTCCAGTTCCTTCCTTTCGTGATGGTCCACACAGATCCATATGAATAATTTGAAGTGGCTTCTCTGAAGATGCAAAACTTTTCAATTTGAATTGAGCACAAGTCAACTTCCCCATTTGACTGGAATCACATACATAGTTATGAGGCTTAGATATTCTTGGAAGATCTTTCACATCACCTTCATTATTCAGTTTGACAATATGATCAAAATTTAGGTGTCCAAGCCTTCTATTCTATAACCAACTTTCATCAATTTTTCTTAAATGACATTCCTCCTTATCTTCCTTCAGAACATAGACATTGTTTTCAGTTCTAACCCCTTTTGCAATCAACTCTCCTGTGTTCATTGTTTTTATTTTACAATCCTTTGCAGTGAAAGTGACTTCACATCCTCTGTCACACACCTGACTAACACTAAGAATATTATTCTTTAATCCATCAACAAATAATACATCTTGATCTTTTCCTCTACCATTACTTAAGCTTACTAGACCTTTACCTCTGATATTTCCTGGAGCATCATTTCCAAAAGTCACATTTCCTGATTTACTTTCTTTGAGTGATAGGAACTTAATTTTGTCACCTGTCATATGCCTGGAGCATCCGCTGTTAATATACCAGGGGTTATTTTGTCTTTGAGCTGACAACACTAATCCACACTTGTTATCTTGTTTGTTCTTCCAAACCTTGACATTTTCAGCTCTGTGATTTGAATCTGGCTTATAGTTCTTTAAGGGACAGTCTGCAAATTTATGTCCATAATTATGGCAGATGTAACATTCTGGTTCATTGAATAAAGGATCATAATGATTGTTATGCTTAATTTGCATCTTTTTCCTAGTCATCACATGATTTTCAGTCTGTGGTTGTTTGTTACTTGGCTGTCTCATTCTTTGTTGTCGTAGATATTTATTCCTTAGGTGTCTTGATTGCTCATGTCTAAATCTTAAAGAACAATTTACAGCTTTGTGGCCAAAGTTAGAGTAGAAAAAACAATATCCATAGAACAAATCTTTGTCCCTGGAAAATGGTTGTCTTCTTTGAGCAGGTCGATTTATTCCATGCTGATGATTTCATTGAGAAGAGGGTGTATTATTTCTTTGTTCTACAGATTCAGTTCTGGTACTTTTTCCTTCAATCCTCCCTGGTGGCTGATTATCTTCCTTTTTTTTCTGCAGGTTTGTTGTTGTCAATGGTTGTAGATTTGACAAACTTGATGGATTCTTTGTTGCTTGGCTGACCACTACTTGATCCATATTCATAAACCAAACCACTTTTCAACTTTGGATTCCTTTGCTGATTCAGAATGGTGGCTAATCCTTATGAGGCTTTAATACTTATTAGATTCTGATGATATAAGGCATGGAATTTATTTAGATATTTTCTGACAGTCACTACTTCAACTTCCAGTCTTTCACCTTTTGTTTTGGCTTCCTTCAATTGTTGTTTGAGGATGTCTTCAATATTCTTAGCTTCTTCTAACTTAACCTTCAACAAAGCAATTTCTTAAGATGGTTCATTGCATGTTTTCTCATACCTGAGCAACAAGTGTTTTTGTTTTGTTTTGTTTTCTCTGAGTCTATCAATCTCTTCCACGCCACTGACAAGTTCTCCTTCAAGATATACTACTGCTTCACCATCAGGGAACTCACTTCCTGTATATTCAATGTTTAGGTCTTCTAAATATATTAGCATGAAATCATTTATTTTACTTTCAATAGAAGAGTCTATGTTTTCATCATTTGAAGGATCGTCATCATTGTTTACACAAAGGATTTTCTTCTTAAAATTATTCTCTTTATAGACCTTCTTGTGTTTGTGCTTCTCTTCATCGTCATATATATGATCCTTTATATTGTGAAGACAATTAAAGGAAAAATGACCTATCTTACCATAGTTGAAACATTTGAAGGGCACCTTACCTTTATATTCGCCTGATCCTTTCGTCAGTCTTCTCACAAAATTTGCTTCAATCTCATCTATATCAGAGTTTGTGTTTTTCTTTGCTTTAAAGGATGCCTCTCTTGTAGTGGATTTACCTTTGGTGATTCTCATTTCATAAGCAGTTAGGGTTCCAAGAAGTTGATCTAGTGACAACATTTTGAGATTATTTATTTCCTCTATAGCAGATACCTTTGAGTTAAATCTATCAGGAAGAGATCTTAATATTTTCTAGACTAGAAAAGATTCATCTATCGTTTCACCTAGACCTTTCATAGTGTTGACAAGTTATTCTATACATAAGAATTACTTACTGATAGTTTCATCTTCATCCATCTTTGACTGCTCAAATTTCAGTCCGTGAGTCTGAAGTTTTGCGTCTTTCACCTTTTCATTACCTTCATAACTACTTATCAACTTGTCCCACATAACTTTTGTTGAATCACAGTGCATGACTTTGAAAAAATTGGCTTCTGCAAGTCCACTAAGGATGTCATTCATTTCTTTTTCATTAAAGCTAAATTCCATCTTATCATCTTTTGAGGCCAAGACTATAGACTTCACATATCCAGTTTCAACAACATCCCAAACATCAACACCCAAGGACATTAAATATGTTCTCATCCTTATTTTCCAGAAGGCAAAGTTTGTTCCATCAAACAAAGGGGCTCTATTAGTTGAACTTCTTTCATGACTAATCATGTTCAAGCTTATGGATCTACCTTTGATCAAAGGCATCGACTCTGATACCAATTGATGGA
>ML796772.1:146775-190105 GCA_009831015.1 Picea engelmannii | reverse complement strand
GGCATGGATCCACAGTGTATGATTGGTGGCCATGATCTTGTTCTATGATGTCATCAGTCTATGATCTGAGTATGGGAATGCCTACCTCAGATTTGATATATATGATATTCTGCTGATGCTTGGATGTTTACAGGTCTCTGATTCGATGCGCTTTTGGTTCTTGACACACACATGCAGTTTACAAAGTCTATCGACTGTCACTGGTTCCGCTCTCAGACTTTGGGGGGCATTCTGTTATCCACAAATTTGGTCAGTGTGATGATGTCATGATGTTATCATGATGATGGAAAATCAAGCTCTTTACCAAGAATATTTTCTTGAGAAAAGTTACGGTTGTCTTCTTCCAGAATTCACATTTTGAAACATGTTCGCAGGCTGCTTATATATTCACCTACGAGAATGCCTGTTTCTCGCAGGCTGCTTTAAGCTAGGGTGCGAACTTCTCGCACTGTACTCATGGTTAGGGTGCGAACATGCTTTTAAAGGAGAAAAAGATAAATATCTCGAACCTTCTAGAAGGGAATCTTTTAGAAGGATGAGTTGGCTTTCGAGTGGTTATTCAAGTACTGGCATTCCAGATATCTTGGGATCATTCCCTATCCAAGTAACTAAACCATCTCTTCCTATATATTGAAGAGATTTCTCATGGAAAGGGTTAAGTTGAGCAAGCAACAAGTTAATAAGAGATTGATTAGAGGATCAATGAAAGATTGTATGGAGGACTGATGCTACAACAACAAGAGACAACAACAAGGTCATCAAAGTAGTTGATTTTCTTCATGCATGAGAAAGTGTGTGTGTCAGAGCTAGAAGCCATCGAAAGGAGACCTATAACATCAAGGCTCAGGTTGTAAGTTTCACTTTCAATTAATTGAATACAACAATATGTTTCTTTCCCATAAAGATGATGTCGCTTTATTACATAATTCCTTGATCATATGTATAGACTAGTCATTGAATAAATTAATTCACTTTTACTTCGATTGGTTCGTCTTGTTGTGATCTGGACGGGATGAGAGCGTTGGAGAAAAGCTTGGAACAATAGAGATATAAGGAGAGCATTCATAAGGTATGTCTATAATCCTTATCTCTTAGTTCATTCAATAGACTAGATCTAGGGAAAGTGTAGTATTTTGTCTTGTTTTGTTCTAGATACCAGGTGGATCTAGGGAGATCGGTTAGTGTCCGCACCTACGGATTTATCCCATAACACACCCGGTTCATTGAGTGGACCCAACACATCCACCAACAGGTTCAGTATATCCTACATAAGTCTAGTGACAAGTACAAGCAACACAATGATCAACATTGGGTGCCACATAAGTTTCAGGTGGGCGACAAAGTTTGGTTGCACTTGCAGAAAGAACGTCTTACAGGACCACATCGGAAGCTTCACCCACTCCGTTATGGGCCGTACACCATCACCAAGTCCGTGGGAGATAATGATTTTGAGCTCAACATTCCTCCTTTCCTTGGCTTGCACCCAGTGTTCAACGTGGATCTCCTTCACCCTTATTTCCCACCATTATTGGACACTTCAAACGTAGCAGAGCAGCTGACACCAACAGAGATCAAACCCGACCACATACAACAGGCATCCAACAATCATATTGTGGACACACAGATCAAGGTCACTCGATAGAAAAGGATCCAGCTTTATCGAGTTGTCAAATCAGGGCAACTCCTGCACCAAGGCAAGTGGCTCACCTGGGGCCAAATTCAATAGAAATTTCCTCATATGATGGGGGAAATCAATGCAATGGAGACCATTTATTCCTAAGGAGGGAGGATTAATCCAGGTGGATATCGATGACCACCCACCTCTTCCAATTGGCTCAAAACAATTTTCTGACAATTTTGGCAACAATTTTAACTTCCGAGGCCATTTTGAGGGCCTAAATGAAGGTTTTTCGGGATCGAGTTTCTCAACGATAGTTGAAGGCATGATTGAGCCCCCAAAATGAATCTCCTCGATGATACCTTTCCAATGAGCTATCATACGCCTAAAACAAAGATCATATGAAAAAGTTACGACCCTGGGAAGTTGATGTACTAACTTACCCAAACGGGGCCCACATGAATTTTGGTGCTTCATCTCCTAGGGCTAGGTTTTTGGATGTCTAGGGTTTTCAACATTCTTGTTTATTGTAAAAATTCCTTTAGAGCCACATTGTAATCATCTTCTTGTGAATGAGTGCAGCCGTCACATCTCTTCTCAGAGATACGCCGCCACCATTCCAACAAGCTTGTTTCCACTGCATTTTACAGTTTCAGCTTATTTCCTTATTGAATAGAAAACCAATTTTATTGTATCTATGTTATTTTGTGTTAAGAACCTATTAATAATCTGTAGTCATTTCGTTCTGCTCATAAAATCCGGATCAACACCACCATGAAGTACTAGCATCACAAGCAGGCTGCTCCAAACCCCCACATTATCACAGTATAGCCATTTTCGGTGCTATCATCGCTATTGTTCTTGCCATCAATGACAAGCACACTCTTCCTGTAAACATGCCAACACTTAGTAGCCCAACATTTAACATAGCTTGATAGTTGTCTAGGGTTAGAGTTTTTGCATGCCTCAACTCTCAATTAGTTTTATGGTTTTGAACCTTCTATAATATTATTGAAATTCCACACACGATTATCCCCACACATTAGTAATGGGGCCTGGCATGGCATTCACTCAGTACCATGGTGTTCAACAAGGTTGGTGAACTTGCAGGAGGCATAACTTCTATATACGAACTTTGATTGAGGTTATTTTCACACCATTGGAAAGGTATCAATGTGTATAACAACATCGAGTGATTGTGAGCTATGATCACAAAGTTTTGACCCCAGAAAGTGCCATTTGATGCCTCAAAATGGATCTGGAAGGTTCCAAACCCCAAATCTCCCAACTAGGACCTACCACTAAAATGGGCCCTACAGTGAGCCAATCCCTCCAATTTTTCCACCTAGAAAGTACCAAGATAGATGAAAAATTATATAATGATCCATTCTGGATCTTGAATAAAGGGGTGATCTCTTTTACCGGTCCAAAAAAAATAAATTATACCTCTTTTAAAGTTTCAAAAATTGCTCTTTTTAGAAGGACAGGGATAGGATAGTGTCTTTTTAGGAGACCTTTTTTCTAGTTAGGAAAATCCTTTAGAAGTGGTGACTACATTATTGGTTTGAATCCCAAGAAGATCCCTACTCCCTCCTTTTTTTTGTTAGAGAAGACAACTATCATGCCAATGTTGAAGCTTGACCCAATGTAGATCAATGAAAAGGGGACATATTTTCACTTGGTTTGATTTGCAAGTTCCATGGTCTATGGAACTCAATGAAAAGTCTCAAAATTTGGATAATAGAGGCTTGAGGATGTTTCCTATATGATAAAATGGTTATCCATCAAACAATGAAAGGTTTATTCTTCTTGGAGTTCTTTTTTGATATAATAAATGTTATTAGCCAAGGGCCCTAGGCCATGGAGGGCACAAGTCACTTTTTGAAGCTATTTCTCTCTAGGTTTATCCCACATAAATAATCTCTATTTATGTTTTTAATATGGGTTAGAGTTCTTAGTCTCATGTTGGAATATTGGGATCACCAGACTCTACAATCTAATAGTAATGTTTTGGGTAAGTTCATCACCATCTAGAAACTAGTAACCATGTCTCCAATACCCACTCTTGATTTAATTAAAGGCCTTTGTCACCAACTTATGTTGGAGAGTGAAGATTGAAGCTAGAGATAACTTTTGTGTTATAAATACATTTCCTCCAAATGTAGGATTTATTTAACCATGGACATGTGGTGGCCTCATGCCATAAGGAAAATTCCCTATAGACTACCAGAGGGAAAAAACAAGAGGCGTTTTTGGTTAAAAGAATAAAAAATGGACCACCATCACATGGAACTAAACAAGACCCTAATGGAACCTGCACCTACAAAGTCAAAATATTCCATTGTTTTATCTCCATCAAGTTGCGACAAAGACATTGATACTCTAGAGGTAACTTCTCTCCCATTAGTCTAATTCTAGAAGTAAAATCTTTAAGAAAGAGAAAGAAGCAACATGAACTAAATTCTTTGAATCAAGGCATAAATCCAATTCACATGGTTCTATTAAATGACAAAAATAAAAATAAGAATGCTAATAGAATCTCTAATATACTACAATCCAATGACTACATGGATAGAGAATACTCAAAAGCAAAGGGGAAAATGGTAGAAATGAGTAAGATGGAAAATGGCCTTTGAAAAATAAATCAATAATTTGTCATATAGACATGGACAATAAAATAAAAAATAAGCAAAAGTAAAGGGAAAAATGGTAGAAAAATAAGCATAAGTAAAGGGAAAAATGGTAGAAATGAGTAAGTTGGAAAATGGTGTTTGAGAAATAAATTAATAATTTGTCATATAAATGTAAACATAGAAAGAATTTGAATATTTTATAATAAATTAATAATTTGTCATATAGATGTAAACATAGAAGGAATTTGAATGGTTTATAATATGAAAGAATTTGAATAGTTTATAATAAATTAGTAATTTGTCATATAGATGTAAACATAGAAGGAATTTGAATGGTTTATAATATGACTGGAATTGTTTATAATAAACATAAATCACTTTCACAATCTTTGTATTAAACATACATTACTTTCACAATCTTTGTATTAAACATACATCACTTTCACAATCTTTGTATTAAACATACATCATAACCAATTGTTTATAATAAACATAAATCACTTTCACAATCTTTGTATTAAACATACATTACTTTCACAATCTTTGTATTAAACATACATCATAACCAATTGTTTATAATAAACATAAATCACTTTCACAATCTTTGTATTAAACATAAACATAAATCATAACCAATTGTTTATAATAAACATAAATCACTTTCACAATCTTTGTATTAAACATACATCATAACCAACTGTTATATTTTTTTTAATTTTTCATTAAATTAATAAAAAAAATTAATTAAAAGAAATTGTATTGATGGTTATACTTTCATCATTCAAAAAAAATAAATCTAATCACACTTCAAAGTATTTTTAATGAATTCTGAATTAAAATCATCCTAATTAATTATGGAGAGATGAAATTCTAGTTAAGCATAAGAAATTTTTTATTTTCGATTACTATATATCTATATAATTGATATTAAAATATTTTACTTAAGATAAATATTAATTTTTATTTATTTATGATAGACATTGATTTTTTTTTATTAATATTTTTTCTATATGCAATGTAAAGGATGTAAAGGAAGAAGGAATTCCATATCTCCCTCATTCTTAACTATAAAAAGTGACTCTTGACCCAATCTTATTTTTTTCAAGTTTTATTTGCTACATATATAAAGTTGACACTAAAAAAACATTTTATTTATAATTTATATTGATTTTGATTTTTTTTTTTTTGTATTTTTTTTTATATTAATATGTCAACTCCATATTTAACATGAAAGTGCCTCTTGACCCAATCTTATTTCTTTTAAAGTTTTATTTGCTACATATATAAAGTTGACAATAATTTTATTTATTTATTTATGGTTTATATTGAATTTTTTTTTGTTATTAATATATCAACTTCATATTTAATATGAAAAAAAAATAAAAAGAATTATAAATAAATTTCATATCTTGAAAGTTGAACATGAAAAGATATAAAATAAATTATAGATAAATTTGATATCAAATTGTACATAACATTTTTCTGCACAAATATCAATAAATAGTCAAATGGTCGGGGCAACACAATTTGATATCTGGTACATCTTAAAAATAAATTATTATTATTATTATAAACATTATCTAAATATTCAACTATTGTATTTAGACATAATAGATTTTTAAAAAGACATAATAGATATTTTTAGATATTTTGTCGTTGGCTAAACATTCTATCTTTTGTGTTTTTTTAATAGTGAATGTAAATTTAAACAAAATCAAACTGAAAAAATTACCAAAAAAACAGCAAAAATAAATAAATAAAAAAACTTTAGAATACTGTCATTTTAACTAATCGAAAACGTCAAATATTTATATTCTGCCAACGTTCATAATATCTCGTATCACAATGCATGAGGATTGTCCAATAAATGTCCCAACGAATGAGGAGAGCTCTTGAATATAGTAGATGTACAGTATGCGTTCGTGGGAGACATACAGCCATTGAGAAATCCATTCCCAGGGACGGTGAAGTTGTGGGGTCTGTTTTGGACTGCCTTTTCCCCGAGGAAAGTCGGCGAGAAATCCATGAGCGGCCGAATGAAATCAGTTGTCTCGATGTTGTTTCCTCTAGGAAAGTTGGCAGAAATTCTTATTGGAAAAACTGTTTTGAAGTTTTGTAAAAATGAAGTGATTGATTATAAGTGTTACTTTTCAGATTTGTCAAATTAATTTACAATACACGAGTTTAGTTTGAGATTTGTCAAATTAATTTACAACTTACAACTTTTTTACAACGTTACTCCTTCTCAAGTTCAACACCCGGATCAATCTCATGGCAGTCCATTTGCTGAAGCATTCCAAGAGCATGACTGAAATTCTCATCGACACCCAACCAGGGGTCCTCCCCTATTCTTATTTTCCTTCCATTTCCTATCCTCCACACTGTCCACTCGCCTACCAGAGGAAAATATGCAACCAACACTTTCCATACAATAGATCCTTTGGCTGAATTCCTAGGCTGCATGAACCATTGCATGAACCATTCCTTAATTGACACATTTCCATGGTACTTAGTTTTCATTACCCTGCTCCATAAAGAGAGAGAGATTGTGAGTAAGCCTCTAGAGAAATATAGCCACAAGAGATTGAGAGAAATGGAAAATATTTTTTAACCCCAAACCCCCAAGACTTTTAAGGGTTTCTACATCACTAGAAAGACGAGAATAGAACCATAGGAACTGAAAATTGAGATTCTTTATTTGAGAGAGAATTCCCTTTGGCACTGTAGCTATTGATGTCCAATATATAGGAATGCTTTCCACACAACCTTAATTAATCCCAGCCGAACCCCCTGGAGAGGATCCTATTAACCCAAAGATGTGAGCTTCAACCTTTTTGAACAACCATATTTAGTCAAAAAAAAAAACCTGTACCCACTTGGTTTTAGATAAAAAATCAAGATACTTGAAACCTGAGTCTAACTCTTTCTAAGGAAAAAGGAAAATATGATTAATTTTCTGAATATAATTACTATCAATGCATATAGGAATTATGCGTCATTTGTCAAAATTTATCTCAATGCTAGTAGCTTTGTAATACAAATCCAAGATGCCTTTTAAAGATGAAAGTTTCCTTTGGGACCCTTGAGAGAAGAATAACACATCATCTACATAAAGGATAAAGGATATGCGAGGTGACTTCTTGAGCAAATACCTTGAATCCCCTAAGGATCCCTCTTTACCTGACATCGTTGATCAATTTACTTAAGGCCTCAACCACTATGAGGAAAAGGAATGGAGATAGGGGTAATCCTTGTCCGAGCCATCTCGAATCCCAAAAAAACCTAGAGGGAGCACCATTAATAAGCATGACAAAGGATACTAACTGGATACATCCCACAATCCAATTGATTAAGGATATATTCATACCCATATTCTAAAGAACAAGGCAAATAAAGGACTAGCTTACTCTATCGCAGGTTTTGGAAAAATCAAGATTTAAGATAACTGCATGCTGCTTGGACAACTTAACAAAATGGATTGCTTCTTGAGAAATCGCTACCACATCATGAATCTACCTGTGTTGCAAAAACATGGATTTTTATTCCGAAATCACCTCACTTAAGATAGGCTCAAGTCTCCAAGAAAGACCTTGGTCATTGGCTTATAAATCACATTGCAACATAAAATTAGATGAAGGTCAACAAAGCAGAGGCCATCTTTATTTTTTGGATTAAAGTGATGAATGTAGAGTTTAATGAGCCTAACATTTTCGTCGATATCTATGACTCTTGAACTACTTTTAACAAATCTTCTTTCATCAAATCGTAAAATCCAAGAATAAATTCAACAATGAACCCATCAGACCTGGGACTCTTACCTTTTTGCATAGAGGATAGGGCAGCTTGAACTTCAGCCTCCATTACTTCCTCTTCCAGAGTCAGATTCATATCTTTTGAAAAGACCAGAGGGAATTTGGAAATCACCTCTAGAATTTCCTAAATCAGACAAGCTTACAACTCCTTGAAGGGATATTTGAAATGATAGGCCAACTCTTTCCAGGGCTCGATGATAAATCGCTTTCCAAGAGACCACCCACTACATTAGCTTCATATATATTAGCGATATTAAAATTGGCTTCTTTCAAAGAGGCTTGAGACGTTTCATTATAAGATTTGGGCCAATTTCTCGTAGCCGCTTTTACTTTGGCTAGATTTTCTACAAACTGGAACATGTAAGTAGAAAAGGAAGAAAAAGTTATATGAACCCACAAATCCTCAACAAGCTTCCTGAAATATTCTTCCAATAGCCACATATGATTAAAATTTAAAGGAGATGGAGGATTCTCCTCATATGACACCATTTTGAACAAAATTGGCATGTGATCAGATAGGCCTCTAGAAGACACCCAATATTTCATGATAAAAGAACTCTCCACCAAAGCTTCTGGCACCAATAAATGATCAAGCCTTTTTTAGACTGAATCATTGTTCAAGCGGAAATTCCTTCAAGTAGGCATTAACTTGACTGGCTCGATGTCCACCAAATGATGATTTTCGAAAAAATTGGAAAAGAAACCGCTATGGGGGTCCTGCCTAGGATCCCCCCCCCAACACTTCTATTAGGGATAGATTTAGATTAAGGTCCCCACCAATTAATGTAAGAGGGTATGCCAAGGTGCATGCCTGAGCCAAATTTTCCCAGAAGGGGATTCTCTCTGAATATGGACCATAAATATTTAAAATAGACAAAACTACTCCTAATTCTTTTACTTCCAATTTGACCGGGATAGTAGAATTAAGAGAAGACAAGGAAAGATATGAGAAAGAAGAACTTTAATCCAAAAAATAAAGATGGCCTCTGCTTTGGTCCACCTCCACTTTGACTTATGCTAAAAAAAAAAAGTTCAATCTTAGATTCTGAGTTCCCTTCCAAACCAATGAATCTTCTAATCTAGTTCCCAATAACAACCAAGAGATCTTTATTCCAAAAAACTAACAAAAGGCCAGGGAGAATGACCCAAACTTGTTGAATAGCCACCGATGCCCTAACTAGATCAAATCTATGGTCCATTTTTGGAGGACTAACCCCAAAGGCCCCCAACTCCAATCATGACCTAGGATATTTTCAATATCCTCATCCAAAGTAAATAAAAAACAAATCTAGTCATGAACCAAGGTGTGGAAGACTAGCTTGAAACCAAGACATAACTCCTAGTTGAGAGCCACCCACTGGTTAAGTGAATCCATCCAAACCATTTTACCATATAACCTATCCACCGGGGTCTTACCCATAAATCGTAGGATATATTCAACCTAAACATCTTTCCTGACCACCATTAAAACTTTTCCTGTCTTAGCCCGAATACACCTTCTTTTCATCGCAAAGCCACACCTAGAGTGCAAATATGCTCCGTGCTTTTCCTCCACTTTCTTAACTGCGACATTTGTCACAATAGAGTTCGGATCATTGGGAACATCAGGCATAGGATTTGGTCTAGGGATAGAGTTAATGCTACCACGAACCAATACATACTATATTTTTTTGGAGTCCAGCCACCACTCTAATGCATGAATGTTTTGACTCTTCAGAAACTTCTAGAATAAACCTATGAGATCTGTCCAATTCACCCGCATCGTCTTGAGTGACAAATGGAAGAGGCCCGTAGTAAAAGTCTGACTGCACGTCACTAACACATGCTTTCTCCGTAATCCACTTCTTCCTCCTCCATTGCAGGGAAAAACAACGGTGGGGTTACTTGAGAAGGTGGAGTTAAGATCCCCTCAATGGAGTTAGCCTAGTTTATATGCTTTTGAGAACGACCCTTGGCTTGAATTATTAAAAGGATTATTAGGCTCATACAATTGCAACTACATACAATTGCATTTGAAAATTATTGGCTTCCTAGTTTAACTGAGCTACTACGGTGCGTAAATTATTTGAATAAGTGGTTTTGTAAATGCTATTAGTGGTTTTGCATTGCAGATGCCACCATGATTGGTGTTGCTACTACCGTGTTGCTACCTTTAATTATGCTATTGGTGGTCTCCGAACAAGTTTTCTACCTGGAGAGTATGGAGCCGAATACAAATATTGGTTGTGAGAGCATCTATTATGCTCTCTATCATCATCTAAATATTTATAACTAGAAGCCAACAATGGTGTCGTGTTGGCCATTGTACAGAGTTTAGTTTGAGTTGAACAATCTAATTGTGTATTTTTTCAGGTTATTTGACATAATTTGATAATGGAAATTTTCCATGCTCAAAATCTTTCCTCAAGTGAGTCAGTGCTCTAGGTCCTTTCCATTTTCTGTAACATTGAACATTGACTGGTGAAGTAGTTTAGGTATTGAGTAGTTCTAGATAAGTTGCTCACCATAATCAAGAAAACATGATTACACTACCATCGACCCCATAATAAGAGGTGAAATCGCTCGATGAACGACTGAATAAACAAATCCATATTAATATTTAAAAAATATCACAAAATTATAATCACAAAAATGGGCTAATGTAAAACTTTGGAAAGACCAAAAAATTTATAGTCAAACCTCAAATTAATAGGAAGTCAACCACAAATCAATTGCTATATAATAATAATAATAATAATAATAATAATAATAATAATAATAATAATAATAATAATATATTTTTAAGGGCACGACCAAGCCACACTAAATTGGTGTATGAGACACCCTTGTTTGTGGGACAAGGGACCCCCCTCCGCCCAACGATTTGACTGGTAAAGTCTACGGAGGTATACATACCCTACCCCCCTCTGGATTTGAACTTGTAACCTCTTAAGAGGAAACACATGTTCTTAACCATTAGGCCCATTCAAGCTGTGTATAATAATCTATTTTTAAGGTCACAACCAAGCCACACCAAATTGGTGTATGAGACCCCCTTGTTTGTGGGACAAGGGACCCCCCTCCGCCCAACGATTTGACTAGTAAAGTCTACAGAGGTATACATATCCTACCCCCCTTTGGATTTGAACTTGTAACATCTTAAGAGGAAACACATGTTCTTAACCATTAGGCCCACTCAGGTTGTACATTGCCACAACAAGTATAATAAATGATATTGTTATAGTCATGGGTATCATCATAAGATATATATGACAATACATAACTTATATATTAAACACTTACTTCAATATGAGAGGATATTTCATGATACCACATTGCAAAAGCATAAGACTTGATTAAACTATATCTATTAAACCTACTTAACACAAATTTTATTATAAAAATAAATTTAATAATTCAATAATTTATTATTGTTGTTATTTTATAAACTTAATTATAAAATACCTATCTACCAATATCTACTTCAGGAAATGATCACCTAGAGTAGTAGTGGGATGGGTGACCTTTCGGGAAGTCCTATTGTTGCACCCTCCCCCCTTTTGAGGTGAAGGAGTAGAGGGACGTTGGGAGCCATGGAATTTGATTTTTTTGCGCAAGATTCTAACCAGAGAAGCCATGGCAGCTATTGTAGATTGGTTATGGCCTGGGGTAGGTCTAGGAGATTTGATTACTCACCCTTCCTCTTTTCACTTTCCATGTGACTAATCTTTCTTGAGGATTGATGCATTGGAGGTTCATGTTCTTAACTCTCTTTTGGTTTAGTTTAGAACTTTAAATACTAGAGTTTTTTCTTAGTCAGTTTAGATCCCTCTCTTAACTTTCTCTTTTTGGAAAATGAACCCATTTCCCAGGTTACTTGTAGAGTCTGTAATCTTACAACAGAGTATTGTAGTAGTGCTTAACAAGCGGAGTTTTCTTAATTTTTGTCAGTCCTTCATTTATATTTCTATTTCCTTGGGATGTGGGGTCATATCAACCCTCGATTTTAGCTATCCTTCCTTATCATTTCCCAAGTGGTTTCCAGATGGCGCTTAATAGACTGGATACTATAAATGCAGAGACACATGCTTTAATGAGTGAGCCAGTGGATGATTTATGGCAGGAGGGTGAAGTAAATACAAACACATCTAACTCGGGATTGTTTTTGAGTTCTAAGTTATTGTCTTCTGGAACACCCAACTTACTGTCCAAATCAAAGGACCATTGTTTTATTTCTAAGCTTGGTCATACGCCTTCTTTTGACACCTATCTACTAGCTCTATCAGAAGACGCTCTAGGTGGTCATAACTAGGTTCTGAAGCCTTGTGTTTGAAACATTCTTGGTGGAGGTGAAGGCCAGGCTCCTCGACGAAAATCTCCTGGTAGTGTAGATGTCCAGAAAGGTAGGAGAAAATGGAGAGATTCTAAAATGGTTAAGAGAATGGTTTTAGGCTCGGACATTGGACTAGAAGACTTTTGTAGGTTATCTTTGTGCGGGTTATTAGGGAGATTTGCATACCACAGTATGTGTGACGAGAAACTATCTGTCTGGTTGGAGAAGGTTTGGTGTCCGACTATTGGATACGTCCCAAATATTTTCACCTTATCAAAAGGATGGTTTGGTTTTCTGTGTAAAAACCTGGAAGATGCAACATTCTTGTTAGACTCAAATTGGGTGAATGGAACTAGCAGTTTAATGCTAAAGAGATGGTGGATAGCCTTTAACCCGGAAACTGAATATTTCTGGCAAAGGCATATATGGGTTTTGCTACCTGGTTTTCCATTGTTTTTATGGAATGTTGGCGCGTTAAAAGCCATTGGAGACTCCCTAGGAAAATTCATTTTGACTGATGATGCAAATCTTTCAGCGCCTTCAAGAAAGGTAGGTAGGGTTCTGGTGGAAATGGATGTGCATCAAGGACTGCTTGCAACACTTGAAATATAGTGGAAAGGTAGTAGATTTCTTCAGAAACTTGACTACGTAGGGATTCATTTTCGCTATAGCTATTGTAGAAGCACTACTAATCTTCGTCGTGAGTGCAAAGGCTCAGAGGTTAGTGATGACTCACATGAAGATATTAAAGATTACTACATTCAACCTAATGAATCTATGGATATAGGCTTCTATGGTTTTGTTGGCGACGATTCTAGCTTTCGGGAGAATACTTCTACTGTTCTAGGTAAGATTCAAACTTATTGTCTGTCCTTTTATAATACTTTGTCAGCTTGGGAAAGAGAATTTTTGCATTCTTCAGACTGGCTTAAGAGAGTTACTGCTGTTGATGGCTTGCCACCTTTTAAAGCGTCTAGGGTATCGGGGGATACTAGAGGCTCCTTCGGAGGTCCTGACCCTTTAACTAACTCTTAGAGTGTTCATAGGGTCTTGGAACCTGTGAACCAAACTGACAGTCATGTTTTGTCCACTGATAAGATTACTGTCCTTAGCTCATCCCAAGAGCCTCCCTTCCCAGATGTGGCCACTAGTAGCACATGGTTTAGTCAACTTGAGACATATTCGACCAATAATCTTCCTGGTTACCGAGAACCGGAAGATGAGGAGTCAAATGTTTCTATGGTACTTGACACACTTAACCTGTTCATACGAGGTAATGATACCTCTGTCAAATTACCTGTCTATATTGGTAAAATGGAAACTGACCCCACGGCTAGAAAGGAGAAGCCAGTGGCTCAAGATCTACTGTAGGGGAGGTTGGAAAAGAGTTTTCCTTGTCTAGGGGGCTAGGCATTGAGCACTCACTAGTGAAAACCCTGTAGTGTTAGAAAGAAAGCTACCGATGAGAAGGCTTTAGAGCCTGTTACACGTTCTACTATCGATGGTGGGGCCCTTAGAGCTTTGAAGGCCCTTGCTAGGTCCAATTAATGTTATTACTCTCACTAAACATCAAGGGAATGGGGGACATCTTGAAATTTGCCTCGGTTTAGGGAGTCCTTGAAAAAATTCAACCAAATATCGTTTTCCTTCAGGAGACTTTAGTTCATGCCGAGAAATCTCGCTCATTCTCTCACATTCTTAGATGAAAGTGGCACTGCTTTGTGGTAAACTCCATGGGTAAATCAGGTGGTTTATTAGTTTCGTGGGACCCAATTTTTTTTGAGTTGGTCCCTTATCTTACTTGTGGTGGGATGTTATTGACAGACACTGATATGGAAAGCAAGAGGTAGATCTTGCTTCTTAATATCTACGGGCCCTTTGTGGATTGAAAACAGTTTTGGGAAAGACTGGAATTGTCTGGTCTATTGTCCCTAAGGAATTTAGTCCTAGCAGGGGATTTAAATTTGACTCTTTCATCTGGTGAAATTTGGGGAGGTACGATTACCTTGGGGATGTTAGCCAGTTTCTTCAATAATTATTTTCACAGAAACAAGTTTATTGACATCGCCCCTAGAAATGTGGTGCCCACCTGGTGCAATGGTCGAGCTCGAACATATTCTATAGAAAAGAGACTTGATCGCTCGTTCATTTATGAATATCTCTTGGCATCAATGGAAGTTTACAGAGCATGGGTAGAGTTTCCATTCATTTCCGATCATGCTCCAATTATACTTCAGCTCGATTCACCTCCGATTTATAAAGCCTTCCCTTTCAAATTTAATCCTCTGTGGACTACAGACCATGATTTCATTAATCTAGTGCAGAAGCTTTAGAGCAATCCCAAGTATCTACAGGAGGCTGGTCAACAAAGGAGACTAGTCTAGAAACTAAAGGATTTAAAAGTTCTAACAAGAACCTCACAAAAGGAACAAAGGTTTCATAAAAATTACAGGCTCTGTGAATTGTAAAAGGAGATATCCTCCAGAATTAAAAACATGACTGATGTCATAAGTAATAATTTTAGTGAGCAGTCCTTAAAATATACTGGAACAAGAAATAAATAAAATCCTACATGAAACATAGGAACAATGGCATCAACACAGTCGTGCCATTTGGTTACTTAGCGGAGACCAAAACAAATTTTTTTTCCATAATTTCACGAGTTACAGGAGGAATAGTAAATTTCTATGGGAGTTAAAAGATGAGGAGGGCCAGACTCACAATGGATAGGAAAATTTAAAAAAAGCTGCCTTTAACCACTTTAAAGAATTTTATAAAGATCCATTGGGACCACCGATTAAAGATCAATTCAAGGTTGTTGCATTGTTTAAAGAGATGATGAATGATTTGGAAGTAGAGGCTTTATACAAACCGGTTGACATGAAGGAACTGCATAAAGTTTTATCAAAGTTTAAAGTTGATAAAAGT
Source organism: Picea engelmannii (assembly GCA_009831015.1). Lineage (NCBI taxonomy): Eukaryota > Viridiplantae > Streptophyta > Pinopsida > Pinales > Pinaceae > Picea > Picea engelmannii. The sequence continues at coordinate 174,802 of ML796772.1, read as the reverse complement.
CCAGGCCCGAATGGATGGACAGTCGAGTTCTTCAAGGAGTTCTTTGACATTGTTGGGGAGGATCTGCTTGAAATGGTGGAGGAGTCTAGAAAAAAAGGATTTATTATAGGAGATTTAAACTCCACTTTTATCACCATGATTCCTAAAGTAAACAATCCACATCTCTTTGGATATTTCGACCAATCTCACTCTGTAATCTGAGCTATAAAATTATCTCAAAGATTATTGTAGATCGTATTAAAACTTTTCTATCTAGATCTCTATTGAAGGAGCAGTTGGGTTTCCTACAGGGAATATAGATACAAGATGCCATAGGTATGGTACATGAGTGTATCCATAGTATAAAAAAGAAGAACATTAAGTCATTGGTCTTAAAGCTAGATCTACAGAAAGCATATGACTGTGTCAACTGGGACTTGTTGAGATTACTCCTCCTTCAAATTGGTATGGGAATTAATATGACCAACTGGATTATGAGCTGTGTCGTCTCCACCTCATACTAAATATTGATAAATGGAGAAGCTACTGATTTCTTCAAGAGTTGTAGGGGACTGCGTCAAGGCTTCCCCTTATCACATTTGCTCCTCATTTTAGTTATGGAAGGATTGAGCCTTCTATTGAAAGAAAGTCAAAGTGCGGGGAAATTGACAGGTATAACTGTTTCTAGATCTATAAAAATCTTACATATCCCTTTTGTTGACGATGTGGCTATTTTGACAAAGGCTACTATGTAGGAGTGCTGGGAGATTGACAAGGTTCTTAATTTTTTCTGTTTAACTTCAGGTTTACATATTAATATAGAAAAATCTACTTTTCACTATGCTGGACTAATTGAATAGGATCTTCTTGCTTACAAAGCTATTTACCCTTTTAATTTCTTATCGCTAGAGTTGGGTTTTAAATACTTGGGTTTTTATCTCAAAGCTAGAGCTCAATGATCCGAAGACTAGAACTGGCTTCTAAAACAATTTGAAAAAAGAATCAACAACTGGTGCTATAGGTGGTTGTCCTTAGGTGGTCGTTTAACTTTGTTGAAAGAAGTGTTAACCAACCAGTCTATTTATTGGTTGTCTATGGATTTTGTTCCCATTTCGGTATTGAACATAATGAGGAACTTGATGTATAATTTCCTATGGAAGAGAGATAGTGTCTCACATCATATGCACCTGTGCAATTGGGAGAAGATATCAGTCCCAAATTCATTGGGGGGTTGGGGAATCCTTAATATTTTTGATTTCAGTAAATCATTGGCAATGATTACTCTCTGGAGAGTTCTTTTGGGTGAAGGAGTTTGGCATAAGGTCATCATTGATAAGTATATCTGTAATAAGAATGTGATTACCTGGCTTAGATCAAGGTCATTCCAGCAAAGCAGTGTCTCCAAAATATGGGGTGGATTGTTAAAGGTGGTATACCTAATATTGCATGGATTAAGATGGAATCTGGGATCAGGACATCTTATTGCTTTGGGAAAGAATTGGATTCTGGGGATGTGGGACAACTCTTTTCTTTCAATTCATCTCCAGGACGCATTAAGAGATATGAATATTCAAACTCTGGAACAGGCGAGGAATCCTTTTAATGATCAAACTATTTCTTCTTATTGGTTGACCAGTGATGAATTGGGACTGGAGGGTGATTTGGCTTTAGAGTGGGAAATGTACAGATGACCTCTTATCGACTCGGGAGATCTTATCTAGGATAGAAATGATCAGTTACTGTGGATAGGCGGATACAAGTCAGGCATTCCTTCTGCAAAAAACTTTTATTCAAGTATTATTTCCTCCAAAAGCCTATCAAAAGTGGAGAGCTGGAGAGTTTCTATTTGGAATTGGAAGATACAATTAAAAGTTAAGTTGTTTATTTGGCTAGCGATATAAGATAAAATTCTAACCTAGAACATGTTGCAGAAAAAAGGATGGGAGGGACCGGGGCGATGCCCTCTCTGCAAGAAAGACTCTTAATTGACCTTTCACTTATTCAAGCTATGTCCTTTCTCCATATCAGTTTGGAAAATCCTAAAACAAATTCTAAAATTTGATAGAGAGTGGGTTGGTAATAATCTTTTGGAGTGTTTGAAAAATTGGTATATGGAAAAGACTGTTCCCACTACGATTGCAGCACATGTAATATGGTTTACCTGGCACGAGTGTAATAAGGTGATATTTGAAGATTCAAATCCTTCTATACAAGCGGTGATGTACAAGACTCTGACACTACATTCTAATATTAGTAGTATTACTAAGCCCCGAATTCCGATAACTATAATGATATATCATCTTCATAACTCAGCGCTTGGATGGTTCGATGGAGCAACAACAAAGGATGGCAACGAGAGTGGAGCATGAGGCGTCATAAATATCGAGGAGGCTACAATTTTTAGATGGACTTATAATTGAGGCAAATGAACAAATACGAGGGCAGAGCTATTGGGAGCATCGATCACACTTATGCTAGCAGAACATTTGGCGATCCCATGTATCCATATTATGGGAGATTCAAAAGTTGTTATTGAATGGCTCATAGACGAAGGGAGACTATTGGTTAGCTCTATAGAAGGATGGAAGAAAAGAATCAAATTACTTATCCAGAATTTTCATACCATTAGTTTCCAACATATCTATAGAGACTTTAACACTGATGTGGATATACTCTCAAAGCAGGCACTAGGTGAACCTGAAGGAATGGTATCTTATTACCGATGGAAAAATGGAGATGAAGGCCCGAGGAGACATATCAAAACTCATTAATATATATGCTAATGTTATCTAGCAGATATGTGTTATTGAACTTTTGCTATATAAGGGCTCAACTTTGTTTTTATATCAATTATGTTTACTAGTTTATGTCATAGAAGCTTTGGGATTAGTATTGAGACTGCGAGAGTATACCTCTAGCATTTCCTCTTGGTATTGTAATGAACTACGCTATGATATCCAACATATTTTGATGATCTACTGTAGAATCCCGATTTTGAAACGAAAGATGTAAAAAAATTATATCCCTAATATAATTGAGCAAATTTTTTCCCTGGAAAAAAAAACGTAATGGCCGTTTTTTTTTTGTCTATTCGTAGTAATTAAATTTCCACCTTATTATTAATTGATTTTAGTTATAAGAGGGAGAGTAGTGTAATTTTGTATATTTTTTATTAAAAAAATAAATTTAAATTTTGTATTATTTTTATTAAAAAATTAAATTAAATTTTTGATTATGAATTTATAAATTTAAATACTTTTTCTAANTTTTAAATTTTTTGTAGATTTTATTTAATAGAAAAAAATATAATATATTGTACATAAATATTTTTTTTTACAAGACCATGTTAATAATAACATAAAAAGCTAATAATTGCATGCATGTCCATGCTAGTAGTCACTATTAAGGGATATGAATTTATTCTCCAAATAACTCATAATTACATGTCTTGATAGTAACATAAACAAATCTAATAACCATAGTTTGCATGCCCATGTTATTATTAAGGCAAGTAGTTACTACTCTAAGCTACTTAGAGTATACAATTTTACATAATAGTAATAAATGCGTAGTGATAAGTTATGATGAAGAGTTTGAACATTATATCAAGATTCAAGAGGATCATGATTGCATTTCCACACTTCAATATAAATATAAACACGATTATATATTTGTTAAGTGAAATGGAAAGTGAATGTTCTCATGCATTGGTTACAATGAAGATGTAGAATAATACTTCAATATAAACATAAACATGATCATATATATTTGTTAATGGAAAATGACTGTGCTCATACAATCATCATATTGGAAACAGATAAAAAACAATTAAATGAAAACTCATTGCATGATTACAAAATTTTATTCCACAATTGTGAAATACTCCATTGCATCATTTCCTTTATAATTATTGAACTCAAACTTAAACAAAGTTATGTGAGAATTGCACACCTCATAAACTTAAACACGAGTACATTAAAAATATTTAAGCCATCTTGGTCTCCAATTTGTAAAATGAATGCTTCTTTTAGCTTTGTATTTCAAAGCTTTAGCAAGCTTTCAACGACATCCAAAAACCTTGAAACTTACTATGTTTTATCTCATAAAAATAAACAACCTACACCTAACATTCAATTTTTGCAACGAAAAAGTTGCATTCCATCTTTAGATAACCAAAAGATAACAATTTTGACATGAAATTCTTATGCTTGTGCTACTTGTATGAAATCAATTAAATTCTTATTCTTGTGCATGCAATCTAAAATTAAATTACAACTTGAGTCAAATATTTCTGATTAAATTCTTATGCATGTGTATGAAATCAATTAAATTAAATTACAACTCGAGTAAACTCTTACTGTGTAGTTTCTTCGAGCGCGAAGAAATAAGACACATGGGCGGTGCTCCTATATATGGGTTACTACCATTCATAAATATAAGCAAGTAGAGTAGACACACATAGGTAGAACAGTAGAAGATTGGTAGGTACAGTTCATAAATCCAAGCAACAAGAGGATGGAGTTTGATTTGAACTGAAATTATTCATTCCCTCTAAGGAGCAAGAGAATTCACTACAACTCAGTATTTGATTCCCAATACCTACTATTAGGTTGTAGCTTCAATAAATAGGTGATATGTGCAGGCATGAGATCCATGATAATATGATTGTATTGTATAAAAATGACATCAATTCTTTTTTTGAACCGACATGCAACAATGAAGAAATGTTAACATTCTTTTTTTTTAATTGTCACAGTATAGGGGAAAATGACTAATAAAGGAAAAAATCCATAAAAAAATGACAAGTAGAATATATTATGAAATTTTTCCTTACCCTTCAATTGAAAAAATACAAAATTATTTTCCTTTCAAATTTGACAAGTAATTTTTTATTTTAACTTTCATTTGCATGTAAAATAATTTTATACCCTTCTATAATGAGCTAGAATGCTCTTCACGAACGACAATGACTTCAATTTTTATCATTGTATCTAATGAAAGAATCAAAATAATAACATGTAACAAGTATGAATACAATGAATGGTCAAATTTACCGTTATTGTATTAGCTTATTTTCCATAAGCCAACAATATATTACCGTTTTCTCATCTAATTATAAATTTAATTTATATTTTTTTATTATTTTATTATAAAGTATTATTTATTATAAATCACATCCAATTGAGGTGCAAGCAAAGATAATGGAATATAGGAGCTCACATGGGGTTTAGGGTTCTTCTAAAGGTTGGTTTGTGTAATATTCCAGATATAAAATGGTATGCAGAACATAAATAATTAGCTAGAAATGATAGATAAATAATGATATAACCAGAACAACACCACAATAATACCAAAATAACACCATAAATAACACTTTGATTACTAAGAGAAATGGTCACTTGCCTCTTCGAGGGGGCAACCTCCAACAGAGAAGAGCTCTATTACAATAATATCCAAGACAAAAGTTCTCATACCCTCTACTCCTATTTATACTAAATATGTCTATCCAAAAGAACAATCTAGAGGAAGATCCTTTTACAAGCGGACGCTTCTATTAGGTCTTCTTACATTTGACTTATTATTCCTTATTGCTAGGCGTTATTAATATTGACCTTTATTACATGGAAATATATTATTCTATCTACGTGAGGGGTTAGGTCCCTAACTTGTCCTCCCCCTTAAAAACAACCTTGTCCTCAAGGCTTGAGATGAGGAAATTGCTGCAGAATGGTAGATCGTTCCCAAGTGGCATTTGCTGGAGTTGTATCTTTCCACTCGACTAACACTTCCTTGATGGTGCACTGATGCAGACGATGCTCACACTAGTACAAAACTACTTGTGGCTGTATCCAAATGGAGCCTTCTTCGTCCAACTCAAGAAGGTTGGTTTGAGTTTGGCACTTAGTTCCAATCACCTTATTTAAGCAGGAAACATGAAAAACAAGATGGAGCTTAGAATGACTGGGCAAAGCCTACTGATAGGACACTTGTCCCACATGCTTTAGAACGATATAAGGACCATAAATTTGGGCGCTAGTTTTTGACAATGGTCAGCCTTGAGGGAATTTTTCTTATAAGGTTGTAGTCAAAGAAACACCTGATCCCCTTTTGCAAATTGATGTTCAAAGTGACCTTGATCTTCTTTTTGCTTCATGCGATTCTGGGCCATGACCAAATTCGCTTTGAGGACAATAATGCCACAATAAACCCCTGATCATAACATAATTGCCATAATTCGTGCGAATCAGTCGAACACGAACTCTCTTAGCATAAGACGAAAACCGGATGGAATGAGAAGGCTGTCTGTCATTAAGAAAGAATTCTTACATATAGATGCATAACCAGAGAACTAGAATGTGTTAAAACTTTACAAGCGGGAGCTTCACTCTACCATCGATACCTTCAAAAATACCAAAAACTGAATACATATACTTGGGCAGATTTTCCCAACAGAGGCGCGCTCGCCCTCCAAGGCATTGTGTCTCTTCAATCAATCTCCGGGCGGAAGCCCTTCGCCAGACGTTTCCTTAACTGCGCTTGGCTCCTGTTGGGGGAGTAGCTGAGCCATTAATGGCCAGAATGGCGTGTGCAGATTTCTCTGACTAATCGAGGACTTCGGCATGGCTTCTCTGGAGAAAACAGTACATAGAACCCCTTCGAGCAGAACGCTTTCCGAACCCTCCATACTTCAAATTTAATGAGCGAAAGGAGGTTTCAACCACCCGATCACATCTTCATTTACTTTAAGCGAGAACCAGGAGTGAAATCGCTTCTGACGGCATCTGGAAATCGTGGCGACACTTTCGGGGACTGGAAACGACGCCTTTTAGGCCCTTCTTGCTTAGCCCTTTAATTTCTCAAGTGACCGTGGCTGTGACTGCATGCCTATCCCCAAAGCGCTTTCAGCGCTCGCGATCTGAAGGGGTTAACACTTGCTCCTTGGAATTGCGATGAGCAAAACGCCGAGGCGACTTTAATCTGGCGACACGTGCCCTCTGGATCTGACGGTTCCGATTTCTCCCGACAATGCTGTGGGCCCCAGGTCTTGAACGCTCTTGCCATCTTGTGCATCGAGAAAAGGTGGAGATGCTTCTTGTGTTTCAAAGTTGCGATAGGCGAAAAGACGAGGGGATTAATCACGTGCGCCAAGTGTCTTGTGTAGATGAACGACTGAAATTGTTCCCTGATATTGTGGGCCCACCTTTAAAAGTGCATTTCATTTCATGATTCGCGAGTCAGAGACTCTTGTCTCCTTTTCTTCAACTCCCACTTCCCGGGATGGCGATATGGGTGGGGCCCCCTTTCTAGCTGGCGCTCTTCCTATGTGACCGTTGGCTGGGGTCCACGTACTAGCACCTCTCGCTACTCGTGACCTTGCGAGTGGAGTATCAAAATTTGGCATCCTCCCTTCGCGAAGTCCCGAGACGCGATGGTCAGCGTCGGTTGACTTCCTCCGGACACTTCTCGCAACTTGCAATCTCACGCCACCAAAAGACATGGTCCGTCCTCCGAACTCACGAACCCCGAGCTCGAGAAAAAGTACTGCGCTTGAATCGCTTGTGATCAACGACCCTTGCAACTTCGCAAGTGCCTCCCGAAGGATTCCGTCCGTTGAATTCCTTAAAAATTTAAGCACTATGCTTGACGAGACTTGGTTAATCTGCAATTACCCGTCAATCGCTGTTCTGCTCTGTCGCTTAATTCTTTCTGCTGAAGAACGAGATGCCCGCTCGCTTGATTTTAAGTCCGAAAAGGACTTCTTCTGTATGTTGTGCTTGGGTTCTCCTCGAGCAACCTGCAGACCCCTGTATCCCGATGCCGAAGACAAGAAATGTTGCTAACATCAGGTTTCATACCATCCCAGAAAAAAGAACGTTTGACTCGGTCATAGGTTTTGGTAAACCCAGAGTGCCCAACGATGGGTGTATCATGAAGCTTAGAAAGTACCATGGATTTAAGTTTTGATTGTTTACTTAAAAACAAACGACCGTTGTATCGAAGCTCATCATTGAGCCAAGATTACCCTTGGGAAACTCGAGAATTGGCCTGCAATTGTTGTATTAGATGAAAAGTTTTGGGATCGTGCAGCCATTCCTGGCAAATAACATGGAGCCAATCTGGTACAATGAAGGAGAGAGAAAAAAGGGACCCCACATCTTCATATTTTCTGGAAAGTGCATCAACAACCACATTGTCTTTGCCTTTATTGTAAATGATCTCATAATCATATCCAAAGAGATTAGTCACCCATTTTTGTTGCTCTGGGGAGGAAAGGCATTGTTCTAGAAAATACTTGAGGCTTTGATGATCTGTCTTAATTTGGATGTGTTTCCCCAATAGATAAGGGTGCCAAAGATCCACAACATGCAGAATAGCCAACATTTCCATTTCATAGATTGATTTCCCCAAATTTCTCTCTCACAGTTGTTTGTTGGTAAAGGCCAACCCTCTTGCATAAGGACTACTCCAATTCCTTTCTCAGAAGCATCACATTCCAGGACAAAGGTCTTTGTGAAATCAGGAAGGGCTAGGACTGGAGTGGTGCACATGACCATATTCAAGGTTTGAAAATCCTGAGTAGCTGATGGAGTCTAAGTGAAAGAATTGTTTTTAAGAAGAGCAGTGAGAGGTGCCGCAAGATTTCCATAATTCTTAAAAAACTTGCGATAATAACCCGTTAAACCCAGAAACCCACACAAGATTTTGAGAGTCTTTAGGTGAGGCCAATCTTGCATAGCTTCAATCTTTTTAGTATTCACCGTGACACTGGCCTTGCCAACAAGATGACCCAAGTACTCGACTTCCGAGGTGCCAAAAGAAAATTTAGATTGTTTGAGGAAAATTTGGTGTTGAGAGAGTAGATGGAGAACTCAATCCACATGAGTAAGATGGGCTTTCCAAGTTTTAATTTAGATGAGGATATCATCAAATAAAACTAAGACAAAATGACGGAGAAAAGGACAGAAGACATGATTCATGAGGCTTTGGAAAGTGGAGGGAGAATTACACAAGCCAAAGGGCATGACCAAAAACTTATAGTGGCCCTCATGAGTTCTAAATGAAGTCTTAGGAATGTCTTCCTCATTCATACATATCTAGTGGCAGCCAGAACGAAGATCAAGCTTAGTAAAGAACTGAGCGCCACTCAATTCATCCAAGAGGTCATCAATGACAGGAATGAGAATTTTGTCTTTAATGGTGAGTTTGTTGAGGGCAAAAAATTCAGTACACTTGCGCCAAGAACCTTCTGTTAGCGATATTTCTTGTAAGGGGGGGGTTAGAACGCAAAAAGAGTGGGTTAAAACCCACTTGTCCTAAGTTTTAAATGTAAATGTGCCTTGGTAAGCAGTGTGCAAGATCGAGCGGTCACAATTCGTACACCCAGATCAACGACGCGTATTGAATTCTGGACCCCCCNGGGGGGGGTCTGGAATCGCGGGTGCAACTCTCCAACGGTTCATATGGGCGCGCCCAGATCAACGACGATGAAGACCATTCCGGACCCCCCCTGCCTTTCTACCTTTAAGTGGAGGGGGGGGTCCGGAATCGACAGAGCAGCTCTCGACGACTGAGATTTCAGCGCCCGGATCAATGGTGCTTGGACAACCTCGTCCTACTCAGCCACTCTGGGTTTAACTAGCGTGGGCCCTTCTCTCGTCATGTCTTCCTCCTTTCCACCTTTCTCTTGCTGCCGTGTGTCACTCTTCCACCCCCCTATTTGGTCCACATGGTCCCCCCTCCTTCTCGTCGTCCACTCGCCGCTCGCCATGTGTCCCTCACGTCGGCCCTTCACGAAAAGGCGAGTTCATTATCTCTCGCCTTCCCTCTTTCCTCCTGAGGTATTTCACCATGAACCATCCTCTGTCACCCTCCTCACACCTTGCCACTCCTCTTCCACGTCCTCATAATCTGACGCCATCCCCCCCTTTTTTGCCATGCGCCTCGTTCTTCGCGCTGGCCGCCATGCCTCTCCACCAAGCCCTTCAGTTATCCTAGGTGGCAGCGCGAGAAGCCTTCCTTATCCCAAAGTGCTGAGTTGTCCAGATAGTCCTCAATCCCAAGAAGCAGTTATTGAAGTGGTTGACGGTGGTTAGGCATCATCTCCGCCATAATGGGAAGGTTCTGCAATGAATTAAAGGCACGTCGAGTCGCCGAAGAAACTGTCAGAAGATCGATTGCGTTTACCATAAGTTGCACGACCATTTTCGCCATAAGTTGCACGGCCATTTTCGCCATAAGTTGCACGGCGTTTACCATAAGTTGTTAGTTTGAGTATATGTAGGAATTTTCGCCATTTTTTGTATCTATCGATGGTTGAGCTTAGCTCCTGGTTGTAAATCTTTAATGAAGCACTGATACTCTGGTTATGTATGCACTCTTGAGACTTCTTTCCTGATGAATGCCAGTTTCTTTTACACCTTTGTTACACTGTGTTTGAATCGCTCGGAATTGGAGGATCCATTCGAGCCATAGTTGTTATAGGATGATGTTGGTAGGATCACTGTAGCAGTTATGATATTTCTAACCAGTTCTTGTGGTTTACCCATCGCTGAGTGACTTGGAATTGGAGGATCCAGTCAAGTCCTCCTTGGTTTCTTGAGACCCTGAACCAAGCGGATCTTGCATTCAGCGTCTTTCTTCTGCATATAGCTGTAAGCCTGTTTCCCAAAGCTGTTTGTTCATTTTTCTCACCAAGTCTTCCACCTACTCACCCTTTTATCAACCCATTGGCTGAAGTTGGATCAAGACCTCCTTTGTCACCATGTGTACCAGACTCAGTCCCTGAGTTAGAGTGATATCTCCTTGAGTTTTCCTCCATTCGATCACCCCTTCAAAACAAATCGTGACATTAAAATGATGGGCGTCGGGCTCTGCTCCTGCTAGCAGTCCAGGAGTGACTTCCGTCGCCAACATTTCTGGCGCTGTTTCTGGGGACGAAGTTGAATATTTTCCCCAGGATTGAACGACAAAGATCAACTGATTCTGAAGGTGCATCAGATATCAGAACTTGAAGATTGCTACTGTGCACCTGGTGACTCCATTGCGACGAATCCGCTGAGGAGAACCTGCATTATCAACTGTGGCTTCGAGAGGCAGACATATGAGGTCTAACCCACACTTTCCTTTAGCTACACCAGGAGCTGACGCGGAAGTAGTGTGCAAAAAGGGAAAGAGCTCTACGAGAGAAGTTTCCGTCGATGAAACAGGTAATACGCCCTCCCCTTTTGTGAAAACTCCATTTTCTTATTCGCAGCTTCCTAGTCATCCTTTTTCTGAGGTCCCCCGTTCTCTAAATTTCGGGAGTGTTCCTGCTGAGTTTTCTCCTCCTGGTCTGGTATCAGAAGGATAAATCCTTGTCACTCCCTCCTCTCCGGAGGTCTTGCCTCATCACAGACCTCTAACGTCTGAAGGTTTCACCACCCCTCCTTTTGTTGTTATTGCTGCATAGAGAGAAGCGTCTGCACACTCAGGTCCCCTAGCTTTCTCTCTGTTTTCTCCGTTGTCTCCTCCAAGAATCTCTGTTCCGACATCCCCCATCCATACTCCTTATCCTCCGAGTTCTCCTCTACCTAATATCCCTATGGTTGGTGTTAATCCTCCTCCGAATAGAATGGATTCCATAGTTGCTGCCATATATGCTCCTTTGATTCTACCCCAGCCTCTGAACCCTCTCCCTGCTGGAGACTATTTGAAATACATGCCCAAGTTCAGTGGAGAGGGAGATGTAACTGTTGAAGAGCACCTAGCTTCTTTTTACAGCTATGCAGACAACTTGAATATTGAGAGTGAAGATGTCTGGATGAGAGTATTTGTCTAGAGCCTGGATGGGGAGGTGAGGAAATGGTTCCGGGGACTAGCCCCTGGATCTATTGCTGGCATTGAAGCCTTGGATAATGTTTTCCTGAGGCAGTGGGGAGACAGAAAAGATTATATGTATTATATGACAGAGTTTGGGTCTCTGAGGAAGATGCAAGGGGAGTCTGTCTCAGACTTCTCCAAAAGGTTTAATAAAATGTACAACAAGATTCCTGCAGAGATTAAGCCCTCAGAGGCCTCTGCTCAAATTTCCTATGCTGGTGCATTTGACCCTGATTTCTGTCTCGTGTTAAGAGAAAGAAGAGCCACCTCTTTGGCTCAGATGCAAGATGCAGCTGTAGAAGTGGAATCTAACATACTGGCAGCTGACAGACTAAGGAGCCAGGCCGACACAGATAGAAGAAAAGAAAAGTCGGAAGCCTCAACTTCCGGCACGTCACTACCCCACACTCAAGTAAATGAGTTGACCCGAGTTATGAACCTCCTTAAAGAAGAGGTGGAAATATTGAAGGTGGAAAGGAAACAAATGTACAAGGGCCCTCAGAACATCAAAAATAAGGGAGGTTTCAGAAGGCCAAATAATTTCGCTCCTCCAACTATGCACAGAGAGAAGGAAAGAGACAGATACGACCAAAGAATTCAGGCTCCCTTCCAGAACAATTTTGTGGCTGATGAAGAAGAAGGGGAAGCTGACGAGCCTGAGCCTAAAATCCACAGTGTAGAAGTCACTCCCCCTTTCCCTCATCTGACCCAATCAACATATGAAGAGTCTCTCATGGATGGTCAGCTGAACGAATTGAGCAAAGGAGACAAAGCTGGCGGCGGTCGAGGCAGGTACAACCTGAGGTCCGACAAAAGAGCAGCAGCACCTGATGTTCCTGAGCCATCCACCAGAACAGAGAAGCCTACTAATGAAGTAGCAGACAGAGGTAATAAGGCTCAACCCCTCTCCCCCATTGTCCATAATCATGTTCCTGAAATTAGAGAAATACCAAAGCCTATGTCTTCTTTCAATTTCGAACATGAAATTCAAAAAGTAAGAATTCCTGTGCCACTTACTGAGCTTATTAAACATGGGGAATTCAAAAAACGCTTCTTTGAGCTGTTAAAGTCCGAAGCCTCATATCCCCTCACAGACTCTATAAACCTCCAAGATGAAAGGCCTGCAGTTGTCCTAGGTCCCATGGTAGAAGACAGAGATGATTCGTCCCCTCCCTTCTACACTTCCCTGAACATACATGATAAGGTACTGCATAATTGCCTTATGGATTCAGGGGCCTCCCACAACCTTATTCCCAAAGCCGTCATGGAAGAATTAGGATTGGAAGTCACCCAATCCTATCATGACCTCTATTCTTTCGACTCCAGGAGGGTCCAATGTTTGGGAGTAATTAAAGACCTAGCAGTTTCTTTGTTTCAGCTACCCATGAAGAGTATGGTCATGAATATTTTGGTAGCCGATGTCCCCCCTAAGTTTGGCATGCTGTTGTCAAGATCCTGGATAAAGAGACTGGGGGGAACCTTGCAGATGGACCTCACATATGCCACCATTCCAGTCTTCAGAGGGGAACATAGGAGACTGTACAGAGAATCCCAACTAGCCTACATTGTCAGTGACGAGGCCAACCCTACCAATCATCCCATCTATGCCTTGGACACCGATTTAGGCTCCAGTTTACTACAACTCACCCACACCCCTGAAGCTTCTTTGCAGATCAGAAAGAAACCCATCCTCAATCATGAGACCTCCCCTTCGACTTCCTCTGTTTGGAAGATGTTCTTTGATGGAGCTTCCTCCAGTATGGGTGCCGGTGCCGGAGTGATATTTATATCACCTTGTCATGATACCTTCTCTCTATCATACAGGCTGGAATTCGAGGTCACCAATAATGTAGCATAGTATGAAGCTCTGGTTTTGGGATTAAGAGCTGCAAAAGAAATGGAAATCAAGGAGATGGCTGTGTTTGGTGATGCAGAACTGATTGTCCAGCAGGTCAAATATGTTTATCAGACAAAGCATCCTCGGCTCAGGAATTACAGGAACGAGGTATGGGATTTGGTTGAGGATTCCTTCCTGGCCTTTAACATTTCCTACATTCCAAGGGAGGAAAATGCCTCGGCCGACTGTTTAGCTTTCACAGCTAGTGTGCTCGAAGTTCCTACGCTACCCACTGCCAGGTCCGATGTGGAAATAAAATACATACCTTCTATACCAGACAATGTCAAACACTGGAGGGTGTTTGAAGATGATCGAGAAATTGAGAAATTTCTCCAGTCCATTGATGACTTTTCCACAATGCACATAGATGAGGATCCTGAAGAGGAAGACGACCATCACCTTGAGGAATTTGTGAATAGGATTTCCGATCACCAGATCATTCAGCTACTGGGAAATCACATTCCGAGAGGACTAATCCTGTTAGAAAGATTGTTCGACGGGAATGATGTGGCAGTAAAGGGTAAGGTTTCAGGTGATGATGATGACATAGCTGAATGCAACATAGGCACACCTGAGGAGCCAAAGTTTGTCAAGATGTCAAGAAGTTTGACCGAGGGGTAGAGGATCGAATATATCAAGTTACTGAAGGAGTTTGCTGATGTGTTTGCATGGACCTACAAAGACCTCAAAACGTATGACACATCAGTCATCGAGCACAAGATCCCACTAAAAGAGGAGGCTAAGCCATTCAAGCAAAAGATGAGACAGATAAATCCCATGTTGCTGCCTGTCATGGAGAAAGAGGTAAATAAGCTGCTGGATGCCCAGATCATTGTCCCCTTGAGATATTCTGAATGAGTAGCCAATTTGGTCCCAGTAAGGAAGAAAAGTGGAGAAATCAGACTGTGTGTCGATTTCAGGAACCTGAACAGAAGTTCAAGGAAGGACAATTATCCCCTTCCAAACATGGAACACATTTTACAGAGGGTCGCTGGCGCATCTAGGATGTCCATGATTGATGGTTTCTCCAGATATAATCAGATATCAGTCATGCCTGAGGATAGAGAAAAAACAGCCTTCATCACTCCTTGGGGCACATTCATGTATGCCAAAATGCCTTTCGGACTGATGAATGTAGGAGCAACGTTCCAGCAAGCCATGGACATAGCCTTCATCGGGGAGAAGGACCAGTTTGTGGTGATATATCTGTATGACATCACAGTCTTCTCTAAGACTGATAAAGAGCACTGCTGCCACTTAAAAAAAGTCTTCCTGAAATGTCGGAGGTATGGCCTATCATTAAATCCAAAGAAATCATTGTTTTCTATGCAGGAAGGAAAGCTATTAGGTCACATAGTGTCAGCAGAGGGAGTAAGGATTGACCCAGGCAGGGTAGAAGCGATTCAGGCCCTGTCACTTCCCTGGTCCAAGAAGGAAGTTCAAGCATTTTTGGGGAAGATTAATTTCTTGAGGAGATTCGTCTCAAACTTCGCTGAGCTGGTAAAACATATCACAACCATGCTCAGGAAGGGCCATGAAATAAAGTGGACTGCTGATTCCAGGGGATCTTTTGCCCAGATAAAGAAAGCATTGACTGAGGCACCTGTGCTAATCGGTCCCGACTATTCTAAGGATTTCCTGATTTTCTCATTTGCTTCTGATGACTCAATATAAACAGTACTATTGCAGAGAAACGATCAAGGGCGAGAGAAACCCATTGCCTTCTTCAGCAAGGCACTGAGAAATTCTGAGCTAAAATATGAGATCATGGAAAAGAAGGCCTATGCATTGGTGAAATCTCTCAAAGCCTTCAGGATCTATGTCTTGCACTCGAAAATCACTGCATACGTCCCTTCAACTTCTGTGAAGGACATTCTTATACAACCTGACATAGATGGTAAGAGGGGCAAATGGATAGCTAAGATCCTGGAGTTTGACCTGGAGATTAAGCCCACCAAATTGATAAAGGGGCAAGGTTTGGCCAAGTTGTTGGCTGAATCCAATTACAAAACTCTGGAGATTAACTGCATCAATGAGCAAGCTGAGTCGTCTAGCAGTAATTCCCAGATCACCATACCACTAGCAGCCTGTCTCTGGTACAGGGATGTCTTTTACTTTCTGCAGGAATTAAAGCCCCCTGATGGACTGGGGAAGAGTAGGGCCAGAGCTTTAAATCTCAAAGCGGTCAAATACTGCCTCATTGACTGAGCCTTGTATTGGAGAGACCCTCTGGGGATATTGTTAAGATGTCTGGACCCATTGCAAGCGCAGAAAGTGATGTTCAATTTTCATAGCAGTCTCTGCGGGGGTCATCATTTCTGGAAGACCACAGCCCACAAAATCCTCTGGGCTGGGTATTACTAGCCTACTTTGTTTACTGATGTCTGCAGGGAAGTCAGGGCTTGCATCAAATGCCAGAAATTCTCAGGTAAACAACAACTCAAATCCTTGCCATTAAAGCCTGTAATAGTTTCTGCACCCTTTCAGCAGTGGGGATTGGATTTCATCAGGGAGATCCATCCTCCCTCCAGTGGCCAGCACAGATGGATCCTCACTACGACTGATTATTTCACCAAATGGATAGAGGCTGTCCCCACTAGAAGCACTTCTCACAAAGTAATCATCAGCTTCTTGGAAGACATCATAGCTAGATTTGGTTACCCAGGTAGAATCGTCACTAAAAATGCCTCCCCCTTTAGGTCTGAGCCTCTGATCAAATTTTGTGAACAATTTGGGATCTCGCTGGTCCACTCCACTCCATACTATCCTCAGGGAAACAGACTGGCAGAGTCCTCCAATAAAAGTCTAATCAAGCTCATCAAGAAGCTTCTAGAGGACAATCAGAAGGCCTGGGACTCAAAGCTCAAATTTTCTCTCTGGGCCGATCGAGTGACAACTAAGAAGTCCCTAGGTATCTCACCTTTCCAACTTGTTTACGGAATAGAGGCCGTTTTTCCTACTCAGCTTGCCTTACCGGTGGCAAATTTTCTCCAGGTCCTTGAAGGAGAGCCTAATCATATACTCAGAAGGATTCATCAGATGGTGGAAGTGCAACAGATCAGAGAACAGGTCATGGACAGAGCTTACAATCGCCAGCAGAAGATCAAGCAGGTCTTTGATAAGAAAAACAAGAAGAAGGAATTTGAGCAGGGTGATCTAGTGCTCAAATGGGATGCACCCAGACAGGAAAAGGGAAAACACAGTAAATTTGATGCCCTCTGGATCGGGCCTTTCAAGATCCTTGAAGTATTTCCAAACAACACTTACAGGTTGCAGGATCTGGAAGGCAATGAAGTTTTTGGCAGCCTAGTAAATGGGCATTTCTTTAAAAAATGTTTTTTGTGAGCCACAGTTGGCTCTCTTTGTTTCGTTTTGTACATATTGTTTCTGTTTTTTATTTTTCGGACTAATAAATGACTCCATAGCCCAACAAAAAAGGCACTGAATATGCAAAAGAGTTCTTAGAGCATCACAGGGATGACTCTATCCCCCATGGAGCCAAATGTTAGCGATATTTCTTGTAAGGGGGGGGGGTTAGAACGCAAAAAGAGTGGGTTAAAACCCACTTGTCCTAAGTTTTAAATGTAAATGTGCCTTGGTAAGCAGTGTGCAAGATCGAGCGGTCGCAATTCGTGTGCCCGGATCAACGACGCGTATTGAATTCAGGACCCCCCCTACCTTTCTACCTTTAAGCGGGGGGGGGTCCGGAATCGCGGGCGCAACTCTCCAACGGTTCAGATGGGCCTGCCCAGATCAACGACGATGAAGACCATTCCGGACCCCCCTTGCCTTTCTACCTTTAAGCGGAGGGGGGGGGGGTCCGGAATCGACAGAGCAGCTTTCGACGGCCGAGATTTCAGCGCCCGGATCAACGGTGCTTGGACAACCTTGTCCTACTCAGCCACTCTGGGTTTAACTAGCATGGGCCCTTCTCTCGTCATGTCTTCCTCCTTTCCACCTTTCTCTTGCTGCCGTGTGTCACTCTTCCACCCCCCTCTTTGGTCCACATGGTCCCCCCTCCTTCTCGTCGTCCACTCGCCGCTCGCCATGTGTCCCTCACGTCGACCCTTCACCAAAAGGCGAGTTCATTATCTCTCGCCTTCCCTCTTTTCTCCCGAGGTCTTTCACCATGAACCATCCTCTGTCACCCTCCTCACACCTAGCCACTCCTCTTCCACGTCCTCATAATCTGACGCCATCCCCCCCTTTTTTGCCATGCGCCTCGTTCTCCGCGCTGGCCGCCATGCCTCTCCACCAAGCCCTTCAGTTATCCTAGGTGGCAGCGCGAGAAGCCTTCCTTATCCCAAAGTGCTGAGTTGGCCAGATAGTCCTCAATCCCAAGAAGCAGTTATTGAAGTGGTTGACGGTGGTTAGGCATCATCTCCGCCATAATGGGAAGGTTCTGCAATGAATTAAAGGCACGTCGAGTCGCCGAAGAAACTGTCAGAAGATCAATTGCGTTTACCATAAGTTGCACGGCCATTCAAAGATTGCAGCTCCGTGTTGTCAGAAGCCATGCAGACACAAAGCTTTCAATGCTACGTCTCGATTTCATTGCTGTTGTTAGTTTGAGTATATGTAGGCATTTTCGCCATTTTTTGTATCTATCGATGGTTGAGCTTAGCTCCCGGTTGTAAATCTTTAATGAAGCACTGATACTCTGGTTATGTATGCACTCTTGAGACTTCTTGCTTGATGAATGCTAGTTTCTTTTACGCCTTTGTTACACTGTGTTTGAATTGCTCGGAATTGGAGGATCCAGTCGAGCCATAGTTGTTATAGGATGATGTTGGTAGGATCACTGTAGCAGTTATGATATTTCTAACCAGTTCTTGTGGTTTTCCCATCGCTGAGTGACTTGGAATTGGAGGATCCAGTCAAGTCCTCCTCGGTTTCTTGAGACCCTGAACCAAGCCGATATTGCATTCAGTGTCTTTCTTCTGCATATAGTTGTAAGCCTGTTGCCCAAAGCTGTTTGTTCATTTTTCTCACCAAGTCTTCCACCTACTCACCCTTTTATCAACCCACTGGCTGAAGTTGGATCAAGACCTCCTTTGTCACCATGTGTACCAGACTTAGTCCCTGAGTTAGAGTGATATCTCCTCGAGTTTTCCTCCATTCGATCACCCCTTCAAAACAAATCGTGACATTAAACTGATGGGCGTCGGGCTCTGCTCCTGCTAGCAGTCCAGGAGTGACTTCCGTCGCCAACACCTTCTTTCTTAAGGACCATGAGCACATGAGAAAAGTATGGGCTTGTACTAGGGTGGATAACACCTGCATTGAGCAATTCTTGAACAATTTTTTCAATTTCATTTTTTTGGGAAAAGGGATGACAATAGGGACGAATATTGGGAGGAAGGCTTTCGGGGACAAGGGGAATGGAATGATCATGAAAACTATGGGAAGGATGGATTCCCTAGTGTTAAGGGACAAATCGATAAGTGCAGACACAATTTAATCTCCCAACTTCCATAAGAAGCTAGAACAAAACAAGACAAAATACAAACTTCACCTTACACTTCATTGTCATATAAACTAGTTCAGAGAGGAATGAGAGACATACATTTTAAATGACGCTTGATCCTTGCTAGTGTCATCCTTCTTGCTCCATATTTGGATTTGTGGGATGGTGAACTTGTTCAAGAAGAACAAACCAACAAATAGAGAGAATAAAGATATATATATATATTCCAATGAATTCTATGTATAAGATCAAGGAGTTATACAATAAAATCCAAGACACCTTTATAGGGAAGAAATGTATTGCTGCATTATATTAAAATGGAAAGTGGAGAATACAACCCATGCCTTGATTTTGCAAGATCCATTTCAATGGATCTTTTCTCCAACACACACACCTTTGCTCCAATGCCTTTGGCGAAGAAGATACACAATCTGACTTAGAGAGCTAAAGCAAAGCTATCTTAAATATAATCTATAGTAGAACTCTTCATGCATATGCAAACCTTAGCCTTTTCAACCTTATTATTTTCCATAAGAGATCCCTCTTTATATAGGGTGAAAGAGGGATGGATGAGGATATTAGGACAATCCCACTAAATCAGAGAAGAGAGTAAGATCCAAACCGATCGGAGGCCACTTCATCTTCTGGAAGATTCCCTTCTAGAACATTTGTGACTTTTGAATTTTCCCTTGCTTAAGCATTGTCACATCCTATGCACAGAAAGCCTACGACGATACCGTAGTCCATATTTGGTGTAGAGTGTGATGATCAAGCATCATCACACCCCAAGCATAGAGCATGGTGCGACGATCTTCCTTGTCATAGTTTTTGAGGGAGGAAAAGAAAACCACTTTTCTCATGGAGAAAGTCTCTTTTAATATTTTTGGGGAACATGGAAGTGAGTTAAGCACATGTTGTCAGTTGATCACCGGGGTGACCAAAATAATGTGTAACAGAATTCCCCCCAAAGTATGAAGTTGGAACTTGTGACAGTTGAAATACTTTGTAGAATGTGTGTTGAAAACAAGGAGTGCATCGATCGGGAACCTGCAAACAATCAAGCATCTGCATAATAATATACCATATTATGAGGTAGGCATTCCCATACTCAGACTATAAGTGAATCTAATCATAAGCGTCAAGTGAGTCATGGCCACTAAACATACACTGTGGATCCAAGTCATCATGATTCAACATAGCCATGAGGAATACACTGTGGATCTATGCTCTAAAAGAATTCAAATTTGGACATAGCCACGAGACATACATAGTGGATCTATGTGTTAGTACAAACTTATGAATACTCCATCGCAACTTGGACTGATATGACGATATACAGGGTCTTCAATTCCATCATCTCTAATACGAATCTAGCCATGTGATTACAGGTGTCGAAGTCGAACATGGTAGAAACCACTTGATTACGGGTCATTAATGAAAACCGTTAACAAGTGCGAGGGAAATCACCATTGATGTCAATGTGTCCCAGGGTACTCTAGTACAATCCAATGAGTTTGAATGAATGAGTTGAAGTTGAAAACTTGATGGAATCTTCCAATCAAGGGCCAATGATGTGAACCCACTGTTGAAAGCGAGGAAACCTGCCATTGAGGCATGCATGCTCCAAGGTACCAATGTGATTTATAAGTCTTGTTCCTGGATAATGACTTGAAGTCCACATGAAAAGACTTGTCATAGGAGGGCCTTTATGTATCCTCCATCAATGACACAAAATATGTAACATATTTGAAGTAGATCAAAGTATGAAGTGATTTGAAATTGACTCAAGGAAGGTTGACATGGTAAAAGATTTATAATTGTAGATGGCCGACTCAATAGAAGGATAGTTTAGGTTGGACTTCTCTTGAACATATGAACGACATGAAAATTGTCTTGGAATCATTGACTCAAAGGAGGAACCAACATATGAACTTGTGGATGGTCAAAAGAGAGACAAATGGATTTCCCAACTTAGATACATTGATGAAGGGGGGTGTCATGTTCAAGAGCGACTTTACTGCCACTAACACAAAGACAACGACACATTTCTTCCCAATTTCCCCCGACCATTTCTGGCGAGTACCTCTTTATTTTTACGCAATCTTGAGGAGGATACCATATGCTTGTGATGTAAGCTCATCCTTCGGACGATTCCCTCAGAGTGTTTTTAACGAACCCTAATAAGGAGTGGTTCGATCCCATATGGGTCTTTCGTTGCTTGTTTAACGAGTCCAAATAAATAAAACTCAAGGGTTTTTCATATTTAAAGAGTCTGAAAAACACTTAAAGAGAACTCTATAATGTATTTTTTCATAAGTTAGTCTGATGAGATCGAAAAAGAGATAAAATATCGCTCATCATACGTTTTCTTCAAATACTTTTATGAGTGTGAAAAGAACAAGGTCACTCGACTATAATTTCGTGTTTAGGGAGCTTGAAAAGAGCTTAAATGATACTCCATAGGGTTTGTTTTTCATATTACCATTGCGAGTTCAAAAAAAGACAAAAGGTTACTTGATTGCATTCTCATGGTTTCATGAGCATGAGAAAGAATTAAGATTGTGCTCCGAGTTTTTCCTAAAAAACCCTAAAATCATTTGTTCATAAGAAAAACACACAAAAACAATAAAAAATGGTGGAGCCATGTCAAACATCTCATCCTTAGAACTTTTAATCTGTAAAAGAAAACACTTCGCAAAGTTGTTAGACTTTAGGGCATGGGTAAAATATAAAAAATAATTTAATTTTGCAATAAAATATGGTAAAAAACAATAAAATAGGCCAAAACAACCCTTTTACCATTTCATTTGCAATTTTACCCAAATAGTGCCCAAAGCCCTCTTTTTCTCTCAAATTTCAACTATCGATTCCGGAGCGTCTGGTGGATCATATCACAAATCGTCTCTGTCAAAAAGGTAATCTTCTGCCTCTTTATATTTTCATGGTTTAATTTTTTTTATTGGTTTATTGTTGAGTTTGGGTTGATTTTTTGGGGGTACCTGCGCTTTCAGATCGTCGCAGGCCCACAGTATCGTGAACTGCGACAATTTGGAATCGCCGCAGGGGGCTCAAAGATAGGGTGCAACGATGTTGCTCTGCATGAAAGAAAATCCCTGTGACGACCACAACCCAACTTTTGAAAAGATAGAATGAGCTAGGAAAACTTCCAAGAAATGATTTTTTTACGATTCTAATCCTTTTTTGATGTTACTTGGAACGTTTCCCTTGGTTAAAATGCTCGAGTGGAGAGAATGGGAGAATGAGGAAGAAAACTGTTTTGCAAGGAATGACCCGGGCACAATTATGGCACTTAAGTAATGTGGATTACTCAAGTTCTTCAAAATTCAGGGCATGAGAGCCCAATTGAGATTGCTAGAGTATCTGGTTCACATGTGGGATGTGAAAAAACAAGCCTTTCGCGTGGGTGTGCATACACTCACATTGGATATAGAGGATATTTACTTTCTGATGGGTTTATCTTGCCGAGGCTCTTGGGTATCACTTTCAGGAAGTAGGGGTGGATGAGAACCCATGGATTACTATGTTTCTCACCATTTCATGCTAGGTACGGAAAAAACATAGTGGCAAGGTGGCCATTAGAGATGTTCAGGATTTACCATTGCGGACCATCCTTTATACCATTACCCAGATGGTAGGGAGGGAAAACCCCCACATGGATTTGAAAATCCATTTTCGGTATGCCATAGAGTGCATGGAGCCTAGGGTATTCAACTGGTGTGAGGGTGTTTTGAAGAACATGAAAAATCAACTGACAAAGTGTTGAAATGGTCGGTTGAAACAATTTGGTTATGAGTCCATTTTGGTGTCATTCTTCTTAGAGAGGGTCCCCGTCTTACGTCTACAGGTGGAGTGGGGCATACCCGCTCCACAAGATCCATACATGAAAAGGTGGGTGGACTTGATGGCTCGTCATGGTGGCGTGCCTATCGTCAAGTATGGCGATGTTTTCTTCCAATGGCTGAGAAATCAACTAATCATGGTGGAGGACTATGCATATGCCAGGACAGAATTCCAAGGGGATCTTGACTTAGCTCTTCCCAAGGGATCTCAGTGGGGAGACATAGGTAAGAAGAAAATTTTCATTATATGATGTTTTTGATATTTTAATTATATAATTTTTTTTTTTGGTGTCATTTATCCAAGACTAATAAAGTTCTCTCAATAATGTAGATGTGGCACCTTATCATCCTCTGTTATCATCTCCTATTCAGAGGTGGGGAGAGAGAGGTGTTGTAGCAGGAGTGGCCACTGTGAATCTTGAGGCGATTGAGAAGAATCTAGAGGGGTTAACCATGAAGATCCCTGATGCCACGATGAATGAACTTCCTAGGCACTATCAACACCATACAGATGGCGTATCTGCATCTATTGGTCGACTAATCCATAGAGTGGCACGTGCATTTGTTTGTTACAATGAGAAACATCCTTGACGCTTTTTGTACATGAGGCTATGAGCTTCATCATTTTAATATTTTGGTCCTTGGACAAAACACTTTTTGTAACTTTTATCCTTATTAATATAAAGTTCCTACCTGCTTACTTGTATTTTTCAAATGTGTGTTTGGATTTATAAATGTCTCAAATGTCTGTCTAGCATATAATTAGCCAATGTATCTGTCAATGTGTTTAGACATCTAGGAATATTTTGATACTCGATATAATCAAAATGTCTTTCCAAGAGGAAAATTCTTAAGTATACCCTTACCAAAGTAGGAATTCAGATGGAATAAATGTTACTTAACTGTAGCACTACTAACTGTGAATCGAGTCATACAATAAGATGGCGGATTCCAAATGAAATGGCGTCAATTAATAATTCAATAAATGCACTATATTCGACGATATTATCAGTTGCACGACCAAGGAAAACACCGTGTAGACTGACCAACTCATCCGTAGGGGCATACATTTCCCATGCAACTGATGCTAGGTTTTGACTACTGCGACTAACACCATCAACAAAGTCGATATAGGGTAGAAAATACATTGACATCTAGAAACCAAGCACAATGCAAGGTAAGCAGCTAAAAGAAAGAACAAAAAATGAAAAATCACACTAGAGTATAGTACACTAAAAATACACATCACTCATGCAAAAATAGTTTAAGCATAGTACTTCTTCAAGTAAAGTCCATTTCTAGGTTCACTCAAAGGAATTCCATCATAATCTACCAGCTCATAAGCCCCTTTATCTAACACTCGTTTCACAATACAAGGGCCATGCCACATGGGCTTGAATTTACCGGCCCCTAATAAGTCACGATCCTATTCGTAAAGAAGAACCAAATCACCCTCAGAAAAAACACATGGTTTGACATGCTTGTCATATTGATCTTTGACATGCTTCTTTTGAGTTTGAATGACTAAGGAAACATCACGGCGAGTCTCGTCTAATTGCATCAAATACAAGAGACGTTCCTCTTTAGCTAAGGTGTTAGGGAGAAGTTCAACAACTAGTTTCAAAGATGAGATTTCACATTCAATTGACATAATGGCTTCAATACCATATACTAATTGGAAAGGTGTAAACCCTGTGGCAGATTTAACAAATGTTCGATAGGCCCATAATTCCGATAAGAGCATCGTGTGCCAGTTTGAATTGTGAATTCCTATGATCTGTCGAAGCATAGTAGTAAGAACTTTGTTAATTGCTTCAACCTGGCCATTGGCCCGTGGATAGTAAGTTGTTGAGTTTTCATGTCAAAGACCCAACTTCTTGGTAAGTTCAAACATCATGAAATTGTGAAAATGACTACCATGGTCTGTGACAATGGCTTGAGGGACACCAAATCTAGTAACGATATGATTGAATATGAATAACACTGTAGTTTTCCCAGTGTTATCAAATGTAGGCATCGGCTCGACCCATTTAGTGAAGTAATCCACAACTACGATGATGTATCCATGCCCCCCGGTCAAGTGAGGGTTACATGTCATGGAGTCAATGCCCCATTTAGCGAATGGACCAACAAAAACTACAGGGTAAAGAGGAGCAGGATGAGATCAGATCTTGTTGTTATACGTTTGAAAAGCGTGGCATTTCTGGATGCAAGTAATGAAATCCTTAAACAATGAAGGCCAGAAGTAACCAACTCGTAAGATCTTTTGGGCAGCGACATACCCAGACATATGAGCGCCACATGCTCCATAATGACAGTCATTCAAAGCTTTCTCAGCTTCATTGTATGTTAGAAATCATCGAAATATGGAATCAATACCACGACGGTAAAGGTTATCACCAAGGATAATGTATTGACAGGCTTGATACCAAATACGATGATGATCCACACTAGAAATATTGAGCCGAAAAATTTGGTTTTGGAGATAAATGATAATATCTCCATACCATATGTCATCAGAACTGATTAGAAAGAGAGACTCATCAGGAAAGGAATCCTCTGCCACAGTTTCTGTCTCAGTAGAGGGAAGGTCACATATCAATTCAACAAAAAACCAAAGATTTCTTTGATTTGGCACGCTCAAATTCCAAATCAAACTCCTGGAGAATCACTATCCATTTGGAGTGTTTGCCCCCTAGAAATTGTCAAGTAAGGATGTGTTGCATAAGGTTGCAATAAAAAATGACTGTGGTTCTACATAACAAGATATAATGACGAAAACATTGAACAACTTGAACAACTACCAAGGCCAATTTCTCCACATGCAAATATTTGGTTTTGGTGGTTGTGAGACTCTGACTCAAATAGTAGATGACATGTTCATTATACAAATCATAATCTTGGACTAGAACCATAGTGATGGTAGAGTTTGAAGCAACCAAGTATAAGAAATAATCTCGACTATAATCGGGTGGAAATAAGAGTGGTGTACGGGTTAAGGCAAGTTTCAAAGCTTCAAAGGATTTGTTGGCAGTGTCACCGCATACAAAATCTTGACCCTTTTTAAGAAGTCGAGAAAAAACTTTCGTTAATTCAACATAGTTGGGGATGAATTGATGTAAAAAGTTTGTCTTCCCTTGCAAACTTTGGAGTTGGTGAAATGTAGAAGGAGGAAGAAGATTGAGAATAACTTCAACCTTTAGAGGGTCGACCCTGATCCCATGTGTAGAAACAATAAAACCAAGAAGTCATCCAGACTCCAACAAAAAATGCATTTATTTGGATTTAAGCGTATGCGATAATAGTGACAACGTAGGAAAATGACCCGTAAATGCGTCGGGTGATCTTGACGATGCATGGAATGCATCGGTAAATCATCTAGGTAAGGTTGTACAATGTGCTTAATGTCATGAAAAGCGTAAGACATAGCGCACTGAAAAGTCGCACCAACATTCTTGATACCAAAAGGTAGTTTCTGGTATGAGAAGGTTCCCCAAGGGTAGATAAAAGAAATTTTATGTTGATCCGTAGGTAAAATATTGATTTGAATATAGCCGGAGAAACCAAAAGAGAAGATTTCACTCCCAACACAATCATCAACGACCTAGTTAACGAAAGGGGTTGGATAATTGTCTTTGGTATAAGCCTCATTGATATCCCTATAATCTACACAAACATGGATCGTTCCTTGTTTCTTCATAACCGAAACAATATTAGATACCCAATCAGTCAAAGCCACAGGATAAACAAAACCGGCTTTAAAAAGTTTTTTAACTTCGAGTTTAATGACAACAACTTTACGTGGATGTACTAGGCAAAGTATTTGTCGAACGAGTTTAGCGTCCAGGTAAGTCTTAATCTCATGTACAACAATATCTGGATCAATTACTGACATCTCTTCGTAACTCCAGGCAAAAACATCACAAAATTCTTGGAAAAGAGATTTATAAATTTGGACCTCATTGACAGAACATGAGGCACCGATGTGAACATTTTCCACAACTCTGAGTTTAATCAAAATACATAAAGGGATGGTAGGTGAAATGTTACCCAAGTTCGCTTCATATAAAACATCATTTATTGGTTCAGGAATAGGGAAACAAGTTGTGGATTAATTGGGTTGGTTGTCATTGATGTCAACCCTTGAAGAAAGTTCGGTAGTGAATTCCGGTAGCACAAAGGTTTAAGTAATGGACCCAAGTTTGTTTGATGGATAATGGTATGAGTTTTGATATATTTGTAGGTAAGACTATTCTAGATGGATAGTACATGTCATTCCATTTCTGGTGGTATGTGGAACATCACATAACTCCTCACGGTTAGAGAGTTATGGCCATGTGAAGTTGGAGAACCCTCACAAGTCATCTAGAATCCCTAAAAGGTTAAAGTAGTCAAAGTGTTTGCAAAGAAGAAATTATTTAAATAATAAAGTGAAGTTATGAGTGTACTATAAGTCAAAGAGGATGCAAAATAAATTATTTAAATAATAAAGTTAATGGAGAACTGTTCGAAAACACAGGTATTCCAATAGAGGACGAACACCTTCAGTAACCACTCACATAACCAGATCAAAGATCAACACACCGATGTTTTCACGTGGTAAAAACCCTACGGGGAAACATCCACGGCCCCAGCCAACGCGACCACTTGGAGAAGTTTATTAATGCAAAGAAAAAGATTACAGAGAGATTTTACAAGAGAGTTTCTCACAATTGATCATCGGCAAATGACCCTCCATGCTCTTTAAATAGAGATCATGGACCAATCGGGTGTTAAGCCACAGATCAATGGCCGTTAAGATCGAGGAGAGTATGAACCATCAGATCACTCTATGTCGGGAACATATCGTGACCGTTGGATTGCCTAACTACAAATGCATACTAATGCATACTAAAGAAACACACTTTTACCTAATGACATATTAGACCAAGTAGATCTTAACTAACTCCTAAGTGTCTAAATATC
>ML796772.1:107191-138900 GCA_009831015.1 Picea engelmannii | reverse complement strand
GTCGCATAAAGAGGAAAGTGACCTTGGTTGGTTATAGCCATGAGAGAAGGCAACATCAACATGAGGTATGAATGTGAGATTAGTCCTGTAAGTGACTGAAATCTCAAACTAAAGGACACTAATGATGAAATTAAACTATCAAGTGAATGCATTAGGTAAAAAGGTGAAATAGATGCACCTACATATACACTAATGTGTATACATGATCATAAGGATGCTTGTAAGATCCTTGGAAAAAGGATATAGAAGCCTGATATGTCCATGTGTGTGAATGACATGGAAAAGGTGAAAACAATAAGCTAGCATGATGAATACTTAGCTGTGTTTAATTATGCTTGAGTGAATGGGTTTAATGCATTATGAAGCTTCTTAATATGAAGCCTGATATCGATACCAGTTAGGTATGAATGATATTA
Source organism: Picea engelmannii (assembly GCA_009831015.1). NCBI lineage: Eukaryota > Viridiplantae > Streptophyta > Pinopsida > Pinales > Pinaceae > Picea > Picea engelmannii. The sequence continues at coordinate 138,484 of ML796772.1, read as the reverse complement.
AACGTGCAAATGATGCACATGTATGATGAAAGAGTATAGTTGTAGGCAGTGGAACCATATGGTTTCCCTAATGAGTGAAATGTGAGGCAAACTTAGCACTTGCCAAGATTGAATGAATTGTAGAATAATACCATGGTTGCATGGTTGACTCCATTCTGAAGGGTCATGAAAGTTATGTTTTGAATGATAGCTTAAGGGGAATGTGTTCCATTCCCTTAAGAAAGATTAGTGTAAATAGAAGAAAGAATGGACGATCAAGGATGCTCTGTTGTCATGATAAGAGGAAAATGATTATTCCATTGGGGATCACATAAGAAGGATTGTGAAAAATCTTGAGTTGACTGATCTTAAAAGTGAAGATGTACGTGGGCTATGAAATATACCCAAGACAGTTACATGTAGGCTTAGGATTATGAATATGGTTAAATACATCATGGATGTAAGTTAACAAAACCAGAAAATGTATGGATACACAAATAGGTACATGACAAAGATACATGTTTATATTCCTTAGGGAGTATTTGGTTAAAAAATAAAAGGTAAATCGAGGTTGATTCTAGCATAGATAGTGATGGATATGCAATAAGGAAGTTTCATGCTGAAGGAATTCCCTGTGGAGTAACTGTGTGAAGACTCTGTCAGGAAAACAAAGTCACAACCTTAATGACTGCTGAGAATTAAGTAGTAAGCCACAAGTTTATATGAATACATATATATATATACCAGGATCCTGGATTACATTTTGAAAAAAAACATCACGTAATGAGTAGAAGACTAATAAATGAATATTGACCATCCTGATAACCGAATGGTAATGTGCTAGATGCAGAGGTTCATGATCCATTATGATCAAATTTTTTTCTATTAAAGCATGCTGCCATATTCCAAAAAGGGTTATGGTGAAGCCTAACCAAGGCAGCTCAAGGAAAAGAGCAGAAAGATCCCAACATGGAGTAGAATTGCAAAAGCAGTGAAAATACAGTGAGGCCTTAGAAATAACTCAGCTGGACTGAAAATTCCCAGGTGATGTAGAAGGAATTTGAAGAAGGGGAGAGCCCTCAATTCTTTTCTTACTGCGTATTATGTTTTTCTCTGAGATGAGAAAGCTAGTACACTGATGAAAGTAAATGTTTTGACACCATAGTGATGATGGTTGTATTACTTGTTGGACCTTGACCAAGTTTTGGGAGATCCTTGGTCAAGTTTGACCTATTTTGGGACTTTGACAACCTGTCGAAGATGAAGCAGAGATCGTGGGATATCGACAACTTTTTGGGATTTGGGAATATGTAATGGGAATGGGATGTCAGCCCATGGGTTTAACCATGTTTAGGCCTATTTTTTAAAGTATAAATAGATGTCTAAGCAATGTAAGGAGGGGGTAATAGGCATCTATGTGATGTAAGGTTGATAAGCTAAGTGCTAAGTGAAACTTCTCTATGCATACTGTGAGAACTTGTAGAGCTAAGTGCAAGTGGTTGTAACATACTATGTGTTGGCACATGAGCAGACCCAGGGTTCAATGCTCAAGAGCACACCAAAAAATCCCTAACTACTGGCCCTTTCGGCAACACCTGCGAAGCAGATGAAGTCTCACCTAAGGTAGAGGCAGGGGTGGTTGCAAGACTCAGGTGTCTGCAACCTTAGTTGGGACACAGATTTGTGATTATCTTTCTTACAACGCACTTAGCATCAATTATTCCTTAACATACATTCATTAATATACTTCACAGAAGTTACAGAGAATCGCAGTAAATACTTATAATAAGAATGATTCAGTATTTATCCATAGAAATATAGGTTAGATTCAACAGATCAAGCACTAAGCATCTCACATATTAGATCTAATGTTCATTCATTCATCAACAACACAGATCATAACTAGATCTACTTAATCACATCAAGCACTTAGCCAAGAAAGAGATACATGCATAAGAGTGAAGCATAAAACACTATACACACAGTTACCGTGGTTCACCCCCACCCTGAGGCTACGTCCACAAAGTCTTCTTTATATTATCTTGGTCCAATAGTTATAGCATAGAGCTCTAATTACCCTTACTTTGCACAGGACAGAAGATCTGCGCAGCTCGCTAGATCCTTCTTCCTTTCTCTTCAACATCAGACTATAACAACCTGCACTTAACTCTCCGATCTCATGCACATAGCACTCTAAGATACATTCGATCACACAGACCCAATTACTAGCACTAAGCTTTCATTCATACATCACATAGATGTACTACATTACTATATCCTCCTTATCTTAATATCTACATTTCCTATTTATATATTACAAAATGGGACTAAACGTGGGTAAACCCACGTGCCAACATCCCTTTCCTGTTACATCAACCCAAAACCCTAAAATGGACCCCAAAATAGGTCTTGCTTCCTTATTTTCTGCTTCACATTGCGCTCATTCCTTGGCAAGCTGTCACAGTCCCCAAAGTGGTCAAGTATGACCAAGTACTCTTCAAAACATAGTCAAGGGCCAAAAGGCCCCCAACACTCACCTGTGACTCGTCCCGAGTCACTCAGGTTTGACCAATTCTGCTTCAAAGGCCTCGAGCTTGGCTCGAGCGACTTCGACTTGCTACAGTGTGACATCCTCTTGTTTAGTAAATTACTGGATTACTGTGTCATTGAGCGGTCCTTCCAGGCATTGTTCTGCAGTGATGAAACCCTGTTCGAGTTCATCTCTCTGGCTTTCAAGTTCGACGAACAGTTGGAATGCCTTCTCTTGGAGTGGTTGCAGTCATTGAGAGACGTCCATTAATTTACTTTGCAGTGTGTGTACTTATTGTTGGGCTGTGCGTTGCTCTGCGAATCTCTTCATTCTTTCAATTGGGGTCACAGACTTCAGCTGTGCTTGTAGCACATCTGCATGTTGCTTTGCTTCATGGGGATGTGCCTCCAATGTCTGTAATTTTGGATTCTCTGCGAGGGTTTCATAGGTCTGGGCGCTTCTGGTGCTTAGCTACCTACATTCCAAAGACAAATTTTTTAATTGATCGACTGCGCTTCGAGCAATGGCCTCTCTTAGATGTCTTATCTCTTGGGGTGTCTCAAGCATGGTGCGTATCTCCATATCCGTGATGTGATGTTGAAGTTGCTGGATTACTTCTTCCAGTTGGGTCACCTGCTATGGAAGATGATCTTCCATCTTCACTTCTATGATCGTCACAGAGTGCAGTTCCTTGTGAACTCTTTCTTGTGTTTGAATTTTCTCTGCTAGCAACTGGTCCTTGCTCTGATGTAAATGGGATTTTTCGTCCTCCCATTTCGCTTGTAAGTCAAGATGCTCTTGTTTTTCCTTTCTCTGTTTCTCTTCATGTTCGCTCTGTGCTTGCGCCAAAGCCTGGGTGGATTTCTCTATGTCTTCTTGAGCTCTTCGAAGGTGAGCTTTGACTTTCTCGGTGATATGGCATAACTGTGTGGGCTCATTGCATGTTCTTGATATTTCCATTGTTAACGATGCCGTAGAAACTGCTTGGCTGGACTGAAGTGCCTGCTGCGCTTCTTTGAATTCGCCCGTGATCCAACAGAATAACTCTTCCTGCTTTGTTTCTTTCTTTTTTGCGAGATCTAATGAAACAACATTCAACGCAACAATTAAGAAGTCGAAATCATCCAGGGTAAGCGTAGTCTTAAGCATGGTCCGGGTGGCCTTAGTTTTCTTTTTGGATGAGGGCCTCGGTGGGGTAATCTTTCTTTTCTTGGAGGGATCTTGATCGTCCCTAGGCAGGGTAACCTCACCTTTGCTCTATTCAACTTCTGTGCCCCCTAGTTCTTCATCATCACCCCCCTTCGCAGGTGAGAGCGAAGCAGTCTTCATGGATGTGATGTGGATATCTTGAACTTCCACATCCTTCCGAGTCTTGCATGGTCCTGGTGTATCCAACATAGCTTCAGGGCTATCTACGTCGGACATCTCTGCGGGGTCTAATACAACAAGGAGGTCTTCCAACCATTCCTTGGTAATCTCCTCCAAGTCATCTTCTATTAGCTTGTAATATGACTGGAATTGTTGTTTGTGCTCATCTGTGTGCACTGTGATGTAAGTGAAGTGATGATCTGTGTTGAATTTCATCAAAGGTCAAAACCTATGAAGAGTGTTGGGTGTAATGCGCAGTGTAGACTGAATGGAATTCCTCAACTGAGTGTAGTATGCATGGAAAACGACATTGGATTGCCATTGTTTGTTCATGTTGCTGGAGTACCACAACGTACAGAACTTCGTGTCGAAGGGTTCGATCTCTAGAAACGTGGCTCCCTCGAGCAGTTCCCACGCGATGAATGCGATGAGTACGAGCAACCAGCTAAAGTGGAACTCACACCCTTGGTCCTGTGCTTGTCTACAGTCAAGCTCTAGCTGATTTATAAGGTATTTCGCCTAGTTCATTTATAGTCCCTCCGCGCACTTACCTGCGAGGTCAACTACAAATTTGGTCACCTGTGTAGGTCTGTTTTTTCGGACTAACTTACCTGTGATTAGCTGGCAAGCAAAGTGTACTGCTGCATTCTCAATGGAGGCTACCTTGTAACCTCGCATGCCTTTCTCGAGATCGCCATATGTGTCTTTTATTTGTTGAGAGAGAGCACGATATGCATCTTTCTAGGGTAAAAGTCTTGCGGGTCAGGGCCCTGCATGCTTAGCCCAGTGATCCAATTGATCAGAATCAGATCCACGGTGATGCGTCGGTCCAACCATAGGTATCCTCCATGGTAGCAGGACAACAATAGTTGAACATATGAATTTACTTCCTGATGCCTCTCGAAATGTGGAATCTTCATTTCTTTGAGGAGGGTTGGCTGCGCAAGGTTATGGGTCCATTGTTGTGGTACAATCTTGGGGTTCTTTCCTTTTGTAATAGTCAAATACTTGTGCAGGGATAACATACTGTATACCTTGCGATCTCCAAGGTTAAAATCTATGAATTTCAGTGTGGTGAGCTTCTCCTGGTCAGCATGAACTGTGTGCACCCCTTTCGGGAGGTACGCAGTGACTACAACATAGTCGAAGTCTCTGGGTACAGAGTCTCGATTCATTGGTCCGCTTAGTGGTGGGATATATTTAGGAAAGATGCTCGATATCATCTTCATAGTGGAAAATTCATTTTCGAGCTTAGGTCGTCTTTCCAAAGGTGGTCGGGATGGTCCTGCTTAAGCAGTGGAGGGGGAAGCTGGAAGTATGCCCGAGGACGATGCCTATACACCTGTAGACATTCCGCATTCTGAAATCTCTCTCTCTCAGCCATTAAATCAATTAGAACTTCTTCAACAATTTTCTCAACAGCGCTGAGCTCGTTCGACATACAAACTTGGGTCAGCTGGCTCAGGTGCAAAAGGAATTCAGAGACGATAGTGAATGGTAAGGCAATGATCTCAGGGTAAGTAAATCTCAGGGCTCATGCTCAGATTCTCAGTTAGAAAAAAGTATGCTCTGTGCATGGCACGATAGGTTAAGTAGGCAATCTCAACAATGGTCTGCTTGTAATGGACATGGGGCCTTCATTAACTCCGTTCTATCAGTTCTGGTGTTATCCAATGGTCTAGTGGTAACCCATAATTGCGTTTTGTTCCATTCAGAGTGGCGGTCGAATGGGTATATCGGTTCCAACGACTATATTTCTTCGTCATGGCGAAGTACTCTATGTCGTTGTTCTGATATCTCGACAAAGCTCCAATTCTGCAATTCTTCTTGCTGTGAAGTGTCCTCTAGAACCTCTTGTAGCCTTACAGTATTAGCCCTTTTCTTTATTAACTTCCTAGCCTTCTTCCTAGTGAGTTTCATCTCCATAATGCTTTTATCATTATGATGTTGATCTTCTATGGTCTTAGTTTCTTTGCACTGTGGAAAATATTTCTTAGGGTTCCTTGATAATACTTCTTCTGTATCAAAAATAGGTAACTCGATCTTCTTCAGATCTTCAAGTGTTCTCTTAGCTTTGACATCGGAGGTACTAATATTAAATATCTGTGATCTTCTCTTTTGTTCTTCAATCAAGTGCGCAATCCTTCTGGTCATAAAGTCTTTTAACTCTTGCTTCTTCTATTCCAGAACTTTTTCTTCTTCTCTTCATTTGGCCCGTTCTCTATCAATCCAGGGTTTTCCTATGAGCATGGTAAACGGGGCACTGTATTCAACAAATTTAATGATCTCGAAATCTTCCACTGTCAAAGTTCCATTGACAGTCATAGGTATCCAGGCGAGCCTTCCACATAGGTTTACTAGCTTTCCCCTGAAGAAACTTGTTCTTCCTAGGGAAGGGATCATGGCAAGCTTTCCTATAGCTTCCCAATTTCTTTCTGGCATAATGTTCACTTGCGCTTCTTCATCAAGAGTACAGTCAATGTCAAAGTCCCTTATTCTTGCTTCGATTTGTTCCTTTTCTTTGAATATCTCTGATAGCCTAACATGTCGGTGGTCATTCAAGGTATCTTTCATCTGTAGCAATATCACTTTTGATTCTTTCTGGGTTTCTGCTATAATCTTGGTCTCTTGATCTCCCTCAGGGTTTGCTTGTTCCATATTCATCTTCTCAAGCCTAGCAATCATTCTAGGGCAATCCAATACTTCATGGTCCATAGCCTTACAACAGAGGCAACTAGGTTTTATCCCAAGGAATTCCTTAGCAAGATGTCCCAGTCATCTACAACTATAACAGAGGGTTAATCCTCTCGTCTGTTTAGATGTTCCCCAACTCCTTCTGTACTGTGCACCAGGATCATGGTGGCTAGCCTGCAAAAAACATTTTCTAGGATCCTGCATCCACTTGTTAGTCCAACCATTCTTTCGATGCATAGGTATAACATATCTATCACTATACTTATCAGATCTATTCATATCAAACTTTAGTTCATCTATTAATGCCCTAGTTTTGAAGCTAGGACAGAATTTATCAAACATACCTAGATCCATGCTTTAGAAACAAAAAATTTCACTTATCTTACTTCTGCAGAGCACAAAGCTTCAGGATCTAAGACTTTTAACTATACTTACCTTTATCAAGGCATAGAGCTTACAGATCTTACCTTTTTCTTCACAGATCTGACTTCTTTTCTTTAGATCTGACCTCTCTTTTTGGCACAAAGCTTCACAGGTCAAACATAACACTGCGCACTAGGGAAATAGATCTACACACAGAGCTTATTTCACACAAAGCTTCTTCTTCTTCAGTTCCCAATGATCATAGTTCCAGGTCCCAGCAACGGAACCATTTGTAGGCACAGGGGCATACCCAGGGTTCAACGCTCAAGAGCGCACCAACAAAGCCCTAACTACTGACCCTTTCAGCAATACCTGCGAAGAAGATGAAGTCTCACCTGAGGTAGAGGCAGGGGTGGTTGCAATACTCAGGTGTCTGTAACCTTAGCTAGGACACAGATCCATGATTATCTTTCTTACATCACACTTAGCATCAGTTATTCCTTAACATACATTTATTAATATACTTCACAGAAGGCACAACGAATCGCAGTAAATACTTATAATAAGAATGATTCAGTATTTATCCACAGGAATATAGGTTAGATTCAACAGATCAAGCACTAAGCATCTCACATATCAGATCTAATGTTCATTCATTCATCAACAACACAGAGCATAACTAGATCTACTTAATCACATCAAGCACTTAGTCAAGAAAGAGATACATGCATAAGAGTGAAGCATAAAACACTATACACACAGTTACCTTGGTTCACCCCCACCCTGGGGCTACGTCCACAAAGTCTTCTTTATATTATCTTGGTCTAGCAGTTAGATCACAGAGCTCTAATGACCCTTACTTTTCACAGGACATAAGATCTACGCAGCTCGCTAGATCCTTCTTCCTTTCTCTTCAACATATGACTATAACAACCTGCACTTGGCTCTCCAATTTCATGCATAGAGAACTCTAAGGTACATCTGATCACACAGATCCAATTACTAGCACTAAGCTTTCATTCATACATCACATAGATGTACTAAATTACTATCTCCTCCTTATATTACTATCTACATTGCCTATTTATAGATTACAAAATGGGCCTAAACGTGGGTAAACACACGGGCTGACATACCTTTCCCATTACATCAACCCAAAACCCTAAAATGGACCCCAAAATAGGTCTTGCTTCCTTATTTTCTGCTTCGCGTTGCGCTCCTTGGCAAGTTTTCATAGTCCCAAAAGTGGTCAAGTATGACCAAGTACTCTTCAAAACTTGGTCAAGGGCCAACACTGTGAAAGGCTTTGTGCTAGAGCTAGTCGGGGAAGGAGGATCTGGCGAGGTGCGTGCAGATCTCTTGTCCTATGTTGAGTAGGGTTTTTGTGGCTCTATGCATGTAGATGACCGAATGAAGCTAATAAAGAAGAAGAGTTGGTGGACATAGCCCCAGGGTGGGGGTGAACCACGTAAATACTGTGTTATTCTGCTTTGTGCGATGTTCTGGTGTATTTATGTGTTATTTGCGAAGTGCTTGATATAGATAGATAAGATAGATTTGATTATGCTTTGTTCTTATGATGAATCGGGATGTTAGATCTGATATAGGTGAATGTTCTTAGTGCTTAAATTTTCTAGATATGATCAATTTCTTTATGTAAGTGCTTAAATACATTAGATCATGGTGAATGCTATGATGCTCTGTTTTCTCTATGGAGTAGATATTGGTTACACAATGATGAACAAATGGTGCTAAGTTCTCTATTAAGTATTATAATCACAGATCTGTGTCCCATCTAAGGTTGTAGACATCTAAGTCCTGCAACCACCCCTGCCTCTACCTCGGGTGAGACTTCATCTGCTTCATAGGTGTTGCCGAAAGGGCCAGTAGTTAGGGTTTTGTTGGTGTGTTGTTGTAGCGTTGAACCCTGGGTCTGCCCCTGTTCCAACAAATGGTTCCATTGTTGGGACTTGAAACTATGATTGCTGGGAACTGAGGAAGAAGAAGCTCTGTGCAAATATATGACCTGAAATTATGAAAGCTCTGTGCATAGATCTGTTTCTCTAGTGCATAATACTCTACTTAGTTTGACAAGTTCTATGCTATTTTTGATTAAAAGAGGTAAGATCTGAAAGCCCTGTTCTCTGATAAAGGTAAGAATATTGAAAAGTTCTAGATCTGAAAGCTTTGTGCTCTATAGAAGTAAGATAAATGGAATTTTTTGTTTCAACAGTATGGATCTAGGTATGTTTGATAGATTCTATCCTAACTTGAAAACTACGGTATTAATAGATGAAAGAAGATTTGATATGAGTAGATCTGATAAGAATAGTGAAAAATATGTTATCCCTATGCATAGAAAGAATGTTTGGACTAATAAGTGTATGCAGGACCCTAGAAAGAAATGCTTGCAGGTTAGCTAGCATGATCCTAGCGCGTAGTACATGAAAGGATGGGGATCATTTAAATGAAAGAGATGATTGACCCTCTGTTACAGTTGCAGAAAACTGGGACATCTTGCTAAGGAATGCCCTGGGAGAAGACCTAGTTGTCTTTGTTGTAAATCTATGAACCATAAAGTATTGGATTTCCCTAGAATGATTGCTAAGATTGAAGAAATGAACATGAGACAAGAAAACCCTAAGACAGATCCAGAAACTAAGATTATGACAGAATCCCAGAAATAATTAGAGAAAACATTGCTACAGATGAAGGAAACCCTGAATGACCACCGACATGTCAGATTATCAGAGATATTCAAAGAAAACAGATGCCTTGAAGCGATAATAGGAGACTTTAACATTGACTGTGTTCTAGATGAGGAAACATAGGTGAATCTCATGACAGAGAGAACCTGGGAAGCTATAACGAGGCCTGCTATGATTCCTTCCTTAGGAGGAATATGACTATTCAAAGGAAAGATGATAAACTTATGTGGAAATCTCACCCGAATACCTATGAATGCCAATGGAACTTCGAAGCTATTTAGCACCAGAGACCTAGATGTCGAAGTTGGAAGAACACTAGAACACCTACAAAATATTGAAGTACCTATTCCAGATAAAGAAGAAGGATCACCCTCAAATTTTAGGAAATAATCTCAACAATGCGAAGTAACTATGCCAAAACAAGATACGAATCATAATGGAAAAAGACATGATGAGATGAATCTCACTGGGAAGATGGCTAGAAATCTAAGTAAGAAGAGAGAAAAGATCGAAAATTTATAGAAGGTTCCATAAGGAACCTCGCTGAAGGAAAATTTGCAAAATGGGAGCTTCGTCGGGATATTAGAACAACGACACATGACACTTTACCATGAGGAAGCAATATAACCGTTGGGGAGATTATAACCATTAGACCAATGCTCTAAATGGGTAGAAAGAAATTTATGGACAGACAACTCACCATCCGACTGTTGGGACCACGCCATAAAAGACATAACAAAGTTAATGAAGGCTTCATACCGGTTGCAAGAGACCCATTGCCGAGTTACTTATTTATCCTGTCGCACCATGCACCGAGAACACTTTTTACAATTGTGAATTTGAGCGCACAGACTTTTTGATTTTACATAGTGGTCATTGCGCTATGGCCTTCTATTCTATTGCAGTGTCTAAGTTACCCTCCAAACCTGAGATTGTTAACCCCGAGTGTGTATGTCAGATGAGTTGAATTCAATCGAGAAAGTTGTTGAAGAAGTTCTGATCGAACTCATGACTGAAAGAGTAATTTTGATGTATACAGGTGTACAAGCATCATCGATGAGAGGACTTATAGCCTGTCCATCCACTTCTCATGGAGTCAGACCATCCTGACCATCAAATGAAAAGTGAACCAAGCACATGGATGATCTAGTGAATTCCAAATTGATCCCGAGTATATTACCTGCCTATATTCCACCTTTGAGCAGTGCAGTAAATCAATATAGTGTGCCCAGATATTTTTAATAAGCCTTGGTTACGGTGTACCTCCCGAAGGGGATACGCACAGTTCGAGCAGACCAAGATAATATTGCAGCGTTGAAGTTTAGAGACTTAAAACTTGGAGATTGCAAAGTCTACAACATGCTCGCCCCACATAAGTACCTGACTAGAAATAAGAGGAAGAATTCAAAGACAATCCCTAAGTCGTGGACTATGAACCTCGCACAGTCGACCCTGCTGAACGTCATGAATATTCCTTACTTCAGACGACACCATGAGGTGAATGCATGTGTCAAGTTGCTACTGTCTTGTTACCATGGTGGTTATTTGTGGCTAAACCACTGTATAATAGTTGATCCGACGCTGATCAATCAGATCACAGGCTTGAGTATGCAAGGACCTGATCCACAAGATTTTTACCCCGGAAAAGCCATGGATCGCGCTCTAGCACAGAGGATCAAGAACACTTATGACGATGTTGAGAAAGGAACGTGAGGCTACAAGGTAGCTTCTATCTAGAGTGGCGCAGTGCACCTAGCCTATCAATTGATTGCAGGGAATTTAGTACAAAAGAACCGCCCTACCCAAGTCACCGGTTTTGTAGTCGACCTTGCAGGGAAGTGCCCGGAAGGCCTTCAGATGAACTGGGCGAAGTACTTGGTGAACCAGTTGGAATTCGACTGCACAGAAGCACAATATCAAGCATATGAATTTCATTTTAGTTGGCTCTTTATCCTTATAGCTTTTAATTCCTTGAAGATGTCGGAAGGTACGACCTTCCTGGACATCGAGCCTTTTGAACCGTTGGCCACAAATTTTAGTACATTGTGGTACTTAATTGACATGAATAAACAGTGTCAGTCAAATGCTATTTTCCATACCTACTACAATCAGCTGGAGATATCCATACAGTCAGAGCCTCACATGACTCCGAACACTCTACACCGGTTCCGGCCTTTGATGAAGTTCAACGTGGAATGACATTTTATTTACATCACAACGTGCGCCGACGAACACAAGAAACATCTTCAGTCCTACTATAAGCTGATGGAGGAGGACTTGGAGTAGATCACAAAGGACTGGTTGGAGGACCTCCTTATTCCTACAGACCCTACGGAGATATTTGACATCGACAGCCTAGAAACTGCAAAGGATACGCCCGGACCTAGCAAGACAAAGAAGACTGAAGAGGTCCATGAATTAGATAGTGTATCTGGGAAGACTGCTTCCATATCACCAGAGCAAGGAGGTGATGGTGAAGAGTTAGATGAAAAATAAGTCGAACAGAAGAAAGGAGACGAGGTCAATCACCTGAAGAAGAGGAAAGCTTCACCTCCGAAAGCTTTCTCCCGAAATAAATCGAAGGCCACCATGACCAATATGTAGACCATACTCACCTTTGATGACTTCAACTTCCTCATAGCAGCCCTGCAAGATGCTTCACTAGAAATAGAGGAGAAACAAGAAGAAAATAAAGAAGAGATGTACGATCAAATTGAGACTGAACTCCGAGGGGTACAACAGGCCCTACATTCTAGCCGCACAGTCTCCACTATGCCGAGAGAGCCAGAATTGGGAGATGAGCCAGCTCAACTCCACCACCTAGCCAATACAGCCGAAGCTCACCTTCGAAGAGCATAGGAAGAAACACAACAAGCCACCCAGACTTTGACCCAATTACAAGGAGTACTCGTAGATCAATGCAGTGCTGCAGAAAAGGAAAAAATTTCTCTCCAAGTGAAGTTTGATGAAGAAAAAACACAACTACGACAAGAAAATAAATATTTTCTTGTGGAGAAACTCGAAGAAAAAGAAGCGGTCAACAGAGCACTTTTCTCTGTGACAGTCTTAGAAATCAAGGCAGAAGACATAGTTTCACAATAGGTGAACCAACTCGCAGAAGCCATTCAACAAATACAACAATGCATAGGAGATTTGGAGCTATGCACTGTACCTGAGACCCCACAAGATGTAAGAGACCAAAGAGAAGCAATCGCCCAGAGCACAGTTGAAGGCTAAAGGATCTTACCCTGGAATGAAAGAAACTTATCGATCACTATGCCTAGACCTATGAAAAACTCATGAAGAACCTAGAATTGATGACACTAGAGTCGCAACTCCAAGAGGCGAAGTATCAAGATGAAAATATATAGGCACAACTAAAGTCACAGTCAGCTGTGGAAAGAATGAAGCGCTCCCAAGAGAAGCAGACCGCCCAACAACAAATCCATACTATCCAGAGAAGAGTTATGGAAGCAACTCAGAGGCTCCAACCCTTACAAGACAAGGCCTATCAATTGTTTATAGAGGTAGAAGGCCAAGGAGCATAGCTATAGCAGGTTGTCACTACAGCTGAACAACGTCTAGAAGGACATATTAATGATGCAGTCATCCAAGAGTTCACTGAACAACAACACAAAAACAAGTCGAAGCAGCTCGAGCCAAGCTCGAGGTGTTTGATGCAAAACTATTCAGACCAGAGTGACTCGGGACGAGTCACAGGTGAGTGTTAGGGGCTTGTTGGCCCTTGACCAAGTTTTGGGAGATTCTTGGTCAAGTTTGACGTATTTTGGGGCTTTGAAAACCTATCGAAAACAGAGTGCAAGACGAAGCAGAGATCGCGGGATCTCGACCCCTTTTTGGGTCCTTTTTTGGATTTGGGAATATGTAACGGGAATGGGATGTCGACCCATGGGTTTACCCATGTTTAGGACTATTTTGTAAAGTATAAATAGATGTCTAGGCAATGCAAGGAGGGGGGAATAGGCATCTATGTGATGTAAGGTCGATAAGCTAAGTGCTAAGTGAAAGTGCTCTGTGCATACTGTGAGAACTTGTAGAGCTAAGTGCAAGTGGTTGTAATAGACTGTGAAAGGATTTGTGCTAGACCTAGCTCGAGGAAGGAGGATTTGGCAGGGTGCACACAGATCTCTTGTCCTATGCCGAGTAGGGTTTTTGTGGCTCTGTGCATGTAGATGACTGATTGAAGATAATAAATAAGAAGAGTTGGTGGACGTAGCCCCAGGGTGGGGGTGAGCCACGTAAATACTGTGTTATTCTGCTCTGTGTGATGTTTTGATGTATTTATGTGTTATTTGCTAAGTGATTGATATATATAGATAGATAGATCTGCTTATGCTTTGTGCTTATAATGAATCAGGATGTTAGATCTGATATAGGTGAATGTGCTTAGTGCTTGAATCTTCTATATCTGATCTAGTTCTATATGCTAAGTGCTTAAATACATTAGATCAGGGTGAATGCTGCGATGCTTTGTTTTCTCTGGGGAGTAGATATTGGTTAAAAAATGATGAACTAACAGTGCTAAGTTCTCTATTAAGTATTATAATCATAGATCTATGTCTTAGCTAAGGTTGTAGACACCTGAGTCCTGCAACCACCCCTGCCTCTACCTCGGGTGAGACTTAATCTGCTTCGCAGGTGTTACTGAAAGGGCAGATAGTTAGGGTTTTGTTGGTTTGTTGTTGTAGCATTGAAACCTGGGTCTGCCCCTGTGCCAACAAATGGTTCCGATGTTGGGACCTGAAACTATGATTGCTGGGAATTGAGGAAGAAGAAGCTCTGTGCAAAGATCCGACCTGAGATTGTGAAATCTCTGCATGTATATCTATTGCTCCAGTGCGTAATACTCTACTTAGTTTGAAAAGCTCTGTGCTAAGGAAAAGAAGTCCGATCTGATGAAAAGAGGTAATCTATGAAAGCTTTGTGCTCTGAGAAAGACAAAAGTGATACTTTTTTTGATTAAAAGAGGTAAGATTTGAAAGCCTTGTGGTTTGATAAAGGTAAGAATATTGAAAAGTTCTAGATTTGAAAGCTTTGTGATATGTAGAAGTAAGATAAGTGTCAATTTTTGTTTCGACAGTATGGATCTAGGTATGTTTGATAGATTCTATCCTAACTTGAAAACTAGGGTATTAATAGATGAAAGAAGATTTGATATGAGTAGATCTCATAAGAATAGTGAAAAATATGTTATCCCTATGCATAGAAAGAATCTTTGGACTAATAAGTGTATGCAGGACCCTAGAAATAAATGCTTGCAGGTTAGCGAGAACGATCCTAGCGCGCAGTACATGAAAGGTTGGGGATCACTTAAAAGAAAGAGAGGATTGACCCTCTATTACAGTTGCAAAAAACCGAGACATTTTGCTAAGGAATGCCCTGGGAGAAGACCTAGTTGTCTTTGTTGTAAAGATATGAACCATGAAGTATTGGATTTCCCTAGAATGATTGCTAAGCTTGAAGAAATGAACATGAGACAAGAAAACCCTAAGGCAGATCCATAAACTAAGATTAGGGCAGAATCCCAGAAAGAATAAGAGAAAGCATTGCTACAGATGAAAGAAATCCTGAATGACCATCGACATGTCAGATTATCAAAGATCTTCAAAGAAAAGCGATGCCCTGAAGCGAGAATAGGAGACTTTGACATTGACTATGTTCTAGATGAGGAAACACAGGTGAATATCATGATAGAGAGATCCTAGGAAGCTATAGGGAGGCCTGTTGTGATTCCTTCCTTAGGAGGAATAGGACTATTCAAGGGAAAGATGATAAACTTATAGGGAAATCTCACCTGGATACCTATGAATGCCAATGGAACTTAGAGAGAGGAAGATTTTGAGATTATTAGATTTATTGAGAACAGTGCTCCATTTACCATGCTATTAGGAAAACCTTGGATTGAAAGAGATCAGTCCAGAAGGCAAGAAGAAGAAGAATTTTTAGAGTAGAAGAAGTAAGAGTTAAAATAATTCATGACTAAAAGGAGCACACACTTGATTGAAGAACAAAAGAATAGATCGAAGCTATTTAGCACCAGAGACCCGGATGTCGAAGTTGCAAGAACACTAGAAGACCCATAGAAGAATGAAGTACCTATTCCATATAAATAAGAAGGATCACCCTCGAATCTTAGGAGAGAATCTCAACAACGTGAAGTAACTATGCCAAAACAAGATACAAATCAGAATGAAAAAAGGCATGCTGAGATGAAGCTCACTAGGAAGAAGGATAGAAATATAAGTAAGAAGACAGATAAGATTGAAAATTTGCAGAAGGTTCCAGAAGGAACCTCGCGGAAGGAAAATTTGCAAAATGGGAGCTTCACCGGGATATTAGAACAGTGACACATGGAACTTCGCCATGACAAAGAAATATAGCCATTGGGGAGATTATAACGATTAGACCAACACTCTGAATGGGTAGAAAAACATTTATGGATAGATAGCTCGTCGTTCGACTGTTGGGACCGCTCCATAATAGATAGAACATAGTTAATGAAGGCTTCATACATGTTGCAAGTGACCCATTGCCGAGTTACCTATTTATCCTGTCACGCCATGCACCGAGAACACATTTGCCAATCATGAATTTGAGCTCCCAGACTTGTTGATTTTACATAGTGGTCATTGTGCTATTGCCTTCTATCCTATTGTGGTGTCTAAGTTACCCTCCAAAATCGAGATTGTTAACCCCGAGTGTGTATGTCAGATGAGTTTAGCGTGGTCGAGAAAGTTGTTGAAATAGTTCTGATTGACCTCATGACTAAAAGAGTCATGTCGATGTCTACAAGTGTTCAAGCATTGTCGACGAGAGGATTCCCAGCCTCTCCGTCCACTGCTCATGGAGCTGGACCATCCCGACCATCAGATGAAAAGAAAACCAAGCACAGGGATGATCTAGCGAATGCCAAATTGATCCTGAGTATATTACCCGCCTATATTCCACCTCTGAGCAATGCAGTAAATGGAGATAGTGTGCCCAAATATTTCGAATACACCTTGGTTACGACGTACATCCCGAAGGGGATACACGCAGTTTGAGAAGACCAAGATAAGATTGCAGCATTGAAGTTTAGTGACTTCAACCTTGGAGATCACAAAGTATACAACATGCTCACCCCACATAAGTACCTGACCATAACTAAGGGGAAGAATTTGAAGATAATCCCCCAGTCGTGGACTATGAACCTCATGCAGTCCACCCTGCTGAATGTCATAGATATTCCTCACTTTGGACGACACCAGGAGGTGAATGCATGTGTCAAGCTACTGCTGTCTTTTTACCATGGTGGTTATTTGTGGCCAAACCACTGTATAACAGTTGATCCGATGTTGATCAATCAGATCACAGGCTTGAGTATGAAAATACCTGATCCAAAAAATTTTTACCCTGGAAAAGCCATGGATCACGCTCTAGCACATAGGATCAAGGACACTTATAGTGATGTGGAGAAGGGAACGTGAGGCTAGAAGGTATCTTCTATCCAGAGTGGCACAGTGTGCCTCGCCTACCAATTGATTGCAGGGAATTTAGTACAAAAGAACCGCCCTACCCAAGTCACTGGTTTTGTAGTCAACTTCGCAGGGAAGTGCGTGAAAGGCCTTCAGATGAACTGGGAAAAGTACCCGGTGAACCAGTTGGAGCTGGAATGCAGAGAAGCACAAGATCAAGGATATGAATTTCATTTCAGTTGGTTCTTGATCCTTATAGATTTTATTTCCTGGGATATGCTGGAAGGTATGACCTTCCCGGACATCGAGCCTTTTGAACCGTTGTCCACGAAGTTCAGTACACTGTGGTACTCAAGCGACATGAATAAAAAGTGGTAGTCAAATGCTATTTTCCATACCTACTACAATTAGCCGAAGATAGCCATACAGTCGGAGCCTCGCATGACTCTGAACACTCTACACCAGTTCTGGCCTTTGATTGACATTTTATTTATATCACAACGCGCACTGACGAACATAAGCAACAACTTCAGTCCTACTATAAGATAATGGAGGAGGACTTGGAGGAGATCACAAAGGACTGGTCGGTGAACCTCCTTATTCTAGTAGACCCTATGGAGATATCTAACATTGACAACCCAAAAACTGCGCAGGATATGCCCGGACCTAGAAAGACAAAGAAGACTGAAGAGGTCCACGAATTAGACAGTGTATTTGCGAAGAATGCTTCCATATCACCAGAGAAAGGAGGTGATGGTGAAGAGTTAGATGACAGAGAAGTTGAACAGAAGCAAGGAGACGAGGTTGATCCCCTAAAGAAGAGGAAAGGTTCACCTCCGAAACCTTCCTCCCGAAATAAATTGAAGGGAACCATGACAAAGATGTAGACCATCCTCACCTCCGATGACTTCGAATTCCTCATAACAACCCTGCAAGACGCTTCACTGGAAATTTCAGAGAAACAAGATGCAAAGCAAGAAGAGATGTACGATTGAATTGAGACTGAACTCTGAGGGGTACAGTAGGCCCTACAGTCCAACCGCGCAGTCTCCACTGTGTCGGGAGAGCCAGAATTGGGGATTGAGCTAGCTCAACTCCAAAACCTAGCCGATATAGTCGAAGCTCTCCTTCGACGAGCATAGGAAGAAACCCAATAAGCCACCCAGGCTTTGACCCAAGTACAAGGAGTACTCGTAGAGAAAAGAAGTGCTACAGAAAAGGAAAAAACTTGCTCTCCAAGTGAAGTTTGATGAAGAAAAAGCACAACTACATTAAGAAAAGGAAAAATTGCTCGTGGAGCAACTCAAAGTAAAAGAAGTGGTCAACAGAGCACTCGCTCTGTGACATTCTTAGAAATCAAGGCAGAAGACCGAGTTTCATAGCAGGTGAACCATCTCACAGAAGCCATTCAAGAACTACAACAACACATAACAGATTTGGAGCTATGCACTGTACCTGAGACCCCACAAGATGTAAGAGACCAAAGAGAAGAAACTTCCCGGAGCGCAATTGAAAGGATAAAGGATCTTACCCTAGAATGCAAGCAACTTACCAATCGCAGTGCCCAGACCTATGAAAAACTCACGAAGAACTCATAATTGAGGGCATTGGAGTTGCAACTCCAAGAGGCGAAGTATCAAGCTGAAACAATATAGGCGCAGCTGAAGTCCATGTCAACTGTGGAAATAATGAAGCACTCCCAAGAGCAGTGGACCGCTAAGAAACAAATCCATACTATCCAGAGTAGAGTTATGGAAGTAACTCAGAGGATCCAACCCGTACAAGACAAGGCCTATTAGTGGTTTACATAGGTAGAAGGCCAAGGAGAAGAGATAGAACAAGTTTTCACTACAGCTGAGAAAAGTCTAGAAGGACCTATCAACGATGCAGTCATCCAAGAGTTCGCTGAACAGGAGGCTGTAGCACAGTAGCAAGTCTAAGAAACTCAAGGCGTTTGACATAGAACTAGTCAGACGAGAGTGACTCAGGACGAGTCACATGTGAGTGTTGGGGGACTGTTGGCCCTTGACCAAGTTTTGGGATATCCTTGCTCAAGTTTGACCTATTTTGGGGCTTCGACAGCCTGTCAAAGACAGAGTGCAAGATGAAGCAGAGATTGTGGGATCTTGACCCCTTTTTGGGTCCTTTTTGAGATTTGGGAATATATAACAAGAATGGGATGTCAACCCATGGGTTTACTCGTGTTTAGGCCTATTTTGTAAAGTATAAATAGATATCTAGGAAATGTAAGGAGGGGGTAATAGGAATCTATTTGATGTAAGGTCGATAAAAAAAGTGGTAAGTGAAAGTGCTCTGTGCATAGTGTGAGAACTTGTAGAGCTAAGTGCAAGTGGTTGTAACAGACTGTGAAAGGCTTTGTGCTAGATCTAGCTCAGGGAAGGAGGATCTAGCGAGGTGCGCACAGATCTCCTGTCCTATGCTGAGTAGGGTTTTTGTGGCTCTGTGCATGTATATGAATGATTGAAGCTAATAAAGAATAAGAGTTGGTGGACGTATCCCCAGGGTGGGGGTGAACCATGTAAATACTGTGTTATTCTGCTCTGTGCGATGTTCTAGTGTATTTATGTGTTATTTTCCAAGTTCTTGATATAGATAGATAAGATAGATATTCTTATGCTTTGTGCTTATGATGAATCAGGATGTTAGATCTGATATAGTTGAATGTGCTTAGTGCTTGAATCTTCTAGATATGATCCAACTCTTTATGCTAAGTGATTAAATACATTAGATGAGGGTAAATGCTGCAATGCTCTGTTTTCTTTGGGGAGTAGATATTGGTTAAACAATGATGAACTAATGATGCTAAGTGCTCTATTAAGTATTATAATCATAGATCTGTGTCCCAGCTAAGGTTGTAGACACCTGAGTCCTGCAACCACCCTTGCCTCTACCTCGTGTGAGACTTCAACTGCTTCACAGGTGTTGTCGAAAGGGCCGGTAGTTAGGGTTTTGTTGGTGCACTATTGTAGCATTGAACACTGGGTCTGCCCCTGTGCCAACATTACTGTAAAAATGATTGAGAATTGTTGTGTTGCACTCATGAAAACATTAAGGATAATGTGATGAAGTGCATACAAATATGCTAGGATATGTCTGAAAATATTTTATTAATTTAAATGCTATGGTACTTGCATTTTAATTTACATGACGACTAATGTGGCTATGACGTATGTCATGTGTAGAAAGAAATAAGATTTGAACTATTGAGAAATACAGTTTCCAATAATGAGCAACCTCAATCAGAGGATGACTATGAGAAGGTTCTTGTTGAAAGATTGTTGAAGGGACTTTAAAAGTCCCCATGGAGCACCACTGATGGGGTAATATTAGAGGGGGTGCTAGCATCCATAACCGATATAAAAATGTTCATGCCTATGTGGCACAAGGTATGAAGGGATTGGGTAAGAATCCCTTCTTAAATGTTTTACGGTCTTAATGTTATGTATGAAACGTTGAAAGGTAGTTGTATGCCTTGGATACCCAAGTAGGGTCTGATTTAGGAAGGAAAAACTGAATGATGGAGGCGTGAATCTCTGGTAGTAAAGACTGATTGTAACCCTCAGAAGAATTCATGAACTGATATGTCATGAATACATGGACCAATCAAGGAACAATTGGAAACAAAAGTGCTCATAGATAGCTCGTTGCATGGAATTGCTTCAAGGAAATGCATGTTTGCATAAAGGACAGACAATGGATTTCCCATTGAGGAAGGAGGACCTTCCAACATTTCTACTCACATTGTATAGGTGTTAGAGAAAACCAAATTTGGGTGGCCATGAGTGTTGGCACCCTAGTTATTAATGAAGGCATAATGCTTGGGTGCATTCATGCAAAACTTTTAAGTTTCATGTGTATTGATTTGGGATATTGATTGGCCTATAGAAGAAATCATGGTCCTGCTGTAAGAGTGAATGAAAATGAATAAGCCATATGAGGAAATGGTTGGTTAAATCCCAACACACCATACCCAAGAACCGGTCATAAAGTGTGACGAACTTGGAGACAATGCAAGAGTGCATTGGGTATGAATGTGACCATGAATATTGGCACATTTGTTAAAATCCCTTGAAATGTTGAATTACATTTTGAAAGGTCTGGTATGATTGAAATGATGCATAGGCAAGGATTGAAATCCCCTTTTTATGTTTATGTAGATGTGATGAACTGTTAGTATGCATGGTTTTGAATACACACACACACACACACACATATATACACATGGAGGCATGAAAGACTAACAATTTGTTTGGCTGTGTGAATAATGAATTGCAGGAGGGAAAAGGTCTTGGATATGGCAATGTTGTAAGCCCATAAGGAAGATCAATTGCCTATTGAGCCAAACTGCAAGGAATGATATTTCCTGTTGAGAAAGTGAAATTGATTGTTAGTATGCACAATTCTGAAATTGTTGTGATGACGTTGTAAAGGTGCAATAAAAATGTATGTACATGGAAAAGCTAACGATTTGTTTGGCTGATTGAAGTTGAAAGTGCAGGAAGCAAAGCGGTATTGGATATGGCAGCATTGTAAGCCCATAAGGAATACCAATTACCTGCTGAGCCAAAATGCTATGGGAAGGAAAGTCCCATAATTATGAATCTGGTTCCAGTGCGGAACAAATATGAAAACAAAATGTGGAATTTGGAAATCTATGGGTGACCGATTTACAAGAAAATTTTAAATTTTAAATTTATAACGATGTCTCATGAATTTTTGTATACCTGTGATACAGGTGAGAAAGAGAGTAAACTTTGTCCCTAACTTTCGCCGAGCCAGAAGAAAATATTTGTCCAAAAAGGACAGATGATGAAAAATGGCTATTGCTGAGCCATGAGAACCCCGTGATAAGACATGATCGCCTGAAATACATTGTGTTGAGGTAACACAATCTAGAGGGATGCCTCGACTATAAGACTTGATAGAGTCTCTGAAATTATTTCTGTGCAAGAAAACCTTGGCATGGAAAGATGGATCACCCGAGGGACTGTATAGCAGAAGGGGATGCCTGGGCATGGGCTTGGAGGGTGAGTGACCGCAAGGAAGAGGAGACCTTAATAGTTATTTTAAACTATTGGGCTCATGCACACGATGGGTAGTTCTTCCCGTGCAAGAAAACCTTGGCAAGGCAAGATGGATCACCCGAGGGACTGTGTAGCAAAGAAGGGGATGCCTGACCTCAGGTCTGGAGAGTGAGTGACCGCAAGGAAGATGAAACCTTGATAGTTATTGTAAACTATTGATTAGGATCATGCACCCAATGGGTATGTCAAGGAAAAAATGATGAGCCTGGATAAAAAAAAAACCATGTGGATACAAATCCACAAACTTCACAGATAATTATTGTGCTAAGATTATGAAAATTTTCCTAGAAATTTTTATGCAATGTTTTCGCATAAGACTATGACTAATGTGCTTGTTGTCCAAGAATTATTGAAAGCAGGTGACCGATATTAAGGTGTGAAAATTAACCTGACCGAGAAAGAAGGATCAATATTTCTGAAACAACTAAATGAGAAAGGCATGATAGGTGTTTTTGAGAAAGAACACCGAGGATGGTGTTCCTTTAAGGGGGAGGGAATTATAACACCCTATTTCCCCCAACTTGCAATTAATCATAAAATAGGATTTCCATGCTGAGGCATGTGGAAACTATAAATGTATTATTGTTTGAGTTTCTAATAACTGACTATGGGGGTGAAGCCTTGAAAGTATTGTCCATGATATCACTATAGGAGGAATGTGAAAACTATACGAGAGGGTTCATTATACCAAATAACCCCAAATTTCCCTTGATGAGGATGACAACCTCCTTCGGATCTGAAGGAGAGAAATCAGTTAATGAAGAAAGGACCAGTGGTTGAATTATCAACCACCCCCATGAATGGGAGCATGGTCTAGTTGCAGAATGTCAGCCGGAAGTACCACAGAGATCTACAGACCCAAGATTTCTTCTGACAAAAGGAACATGATGGGTCAAGAACCTTCCAAAAGAAGGAAGATAAGATAGATACACGGGGGAAAACCAGAGGGGAGACAACAGACGAGGTTCAAGGGAGACTCTAAGAGTTACTGGTAATGTTCTAAAAAACTGCTAGGCTTACTTCCTTCAATTTCCCCCCCATCCAGATAGATGAGTACCTCTTTGTAACTTAACGAGATCGAGGGTAACACATGCTCGATATAACTCACCTTCGGTAAGTCCCTCTTCCTTTGTTTAATGAACCAGAAGAAGTAAGGGTTCGGTCCCATATGGGCCCTTCAATGTATGATGGTTTAACGAGTCCAGAGAAGGTAAACTCGGTGGTTTTTCATATTTAGAGAGTCTGAAAATGACTTAAAGATGACTCCAGGGGGTTCCTTTTTCATGGAGCTAGTCTCACAAGGCCGAAAAAGAGATAAAATACCACTCTAAATACACCCTTTCAAACCTTTTAACGAGTGCGAAAGGAAGCAAGATCACTCGAAAATCATTTCATGTTTAGAGAGTCTGAAAAGAGCTTAAAGACGACTCTAGGGGGTTCCTTTTTCATGTATCCATACAGGTCTGAAAAAGAGATAAAAGTTTACTCGTATGCATTCTCATGTATTTATGAGCACGAGAAAGAACAAAGACTAAGCTCAGTATGCCCCCAGCTTGAAAGCTAGTGGCTTAACTCTAGAATGATCATCAAAGGCTGGAGACATGCCCTCCAAGCTTCAATTCATTCACCGACTTTGAGGTTGTCACCAATTTCTCTACTAGATGAGAAAAAGGAGAAGGGTGGATGAAAAGAAGGTTCAAGAGAGGTGACTATTTCATTTTTTAATGAGCTTGACACAGTAAAATAACTATGCTTAGGGTTCCGGGTTCGATCCCCAGATTGTTGTTTCATTTTTTAATGAGCTTGCTACAGAGAGGAAAACTATGCTCAAATCCTCTGTTTCATTTTTTAGCGAGCTTGCTACAGAGAAGAGAAACTATGCTCGTAGCTTCTCCTTGATCATGGCTTCCAAGAGAATAACGCTCTGGAAGGACACCATGTTAAGGGACAAGACTCAGTCATGACTTCCAAGAGATCTTCACTGGATGGAAGAACATTACTCTGGAAGGAACACATGTCGAGAGTCGCGACAGGGGTAAGGATATTAGGCTCCAACATCCCTACCGAAGAGATCACCATGTCCACTACCAGATCCAAATCATCAGAAGTTGAAATCATGGGAGATGATGGAAAATAAACATCAGGAGGGGAGATAGAGTGTATATCTTCCCGAATTTCTTCACGAGGGGGAAGAAAGAGGATCGATGATGGTTATTATCCCGAGGTAACTTGTCAATGTAAAGCATTTCCATAATATATTCATCAGAAGGAAAAAATGGGGAAATGTAGTCGATCGCAGACGACGAGGAACTTAATTGTGGTGGGATCGAGCGATTGTCGGGTGCCAATAGATGTTGGTCATCTGAAGAGGGAGAAATGGATTGGATAGAAATGTATGATGTTTCGACTGAACTAAGTGGCATGGTGTCACCTAGTGCATCGAATTCCAACGGACTAGGTACAATCCAAGGGTTAGATGATTCCAAAGATTGATAAACTGCAGTTGAAATCATATCGACAGTGGCAATATGATGTGTAGACGGTGGAAGTGGTGTAGGGAAGCTACCCATGAGGCTAGAATATTTCAGTAAGCCAACACTAACGCTTTCATACGTGATCTTGTGGTCTCCCAAGAAAGGAATATTGTTGGTAGCGGGAGCGCAAGCATCGGTCATGCAGAAATCCAACTGATCAACAGTGGCAATTTTCCCCTGATGATGAAATTGTACATATCGAAAGACCGACGAGGCAACAACAGTCATAGCATAAAACCAACTTCTTCCAAGTAACAAGTTGTAATCAAGGGGAGCATCGACCACCTCGACATCAACAGTAACAATTTTTCCACCCAATTGGATGGGCAGGGACTGTAAAATCCCATGGGGATGAAAACCTCACCCATCGAAGGCGCGCAACATCGTTGGGGATTTTTTAAGTGTAGGTGATTTTAAACCTTTCCAACACACCAAAGACATGACACAAGTTGAGGCTCCCTCATCTAGAATAGTTCAGTGTATTTATTGATTGTGAACAACAACATCAACTTGGAAATAAAGTTGGTGGGAGAGTTGAGATGCATAATTGTCTAGGTTAAACATGATATGGTTTTACGACTCAGGATCAACAGTGCCAATAGCGGCCAAGAGCGTTCTATGTTGACTGGGGCAGTGTTGTAGAACTTCTAACGCATACATAGCACACGGTGCTTGAGCCAAATCTTCAACAATGTTATAGTTCTGGGTGGCACTTGAACTAGGATTAAAGGTAGCTTTACATATAGTGCTCTTAGGAGGGCGTAAGATAGAGTCGAATGCGGATTTCTCAATTTGAAGTGGTCCAGATGGAGAATTAACCAATGGAGGACTAACGAAGGACGGTGATGGATCTGGTAAAGTAACGATACCGTTAGTGTCTTTTCCTTTTTCAGGTTTACCTGGTGTGTTGTATCTCTTAGAGCAAGTGGTCAAATTAATCCCATTAAACATATAAATATGTGCACTCGTCGTGGCCTCATGAGGAGGATGGATAGAACTGCCCCTAGGAGAGGGGGTTTGAGCATCCATGGATTGCTGCTGTGGAAAAGGCTGAGTAAGCACAACGGGTTGTGAATTTCCCTGGAAAATTTTTCCCACTTCATTGCAATGTGGACAATCTTGAGTGTAGTGATCGTCACCACAAATGATACACATGAATTTCAGTTTTCGTTGTGGCTGATTTTCGGTAGCAGGTGTTTGAGCTTGATTTTTTGGTTGTTCATTGTTATTAGAATTTCTTGATTTATTTTTTGTCTTCTTATTACCTTCGGATTGTCGTGAAGGGGCAGATTGAATTGCATTCACTTTAGAAATTTGAGTTTGGGGGGAGGCAGAGGAGAGTGTAGTTGACTGGAAAGTAGATTGAGTTGTGACGGAACCGATAACACCATCCACATGAGATGAGGATGAAGACTTGGATGGATCGGTATTAGCTCGAGAAACATTTGAAAGAAACTCATACAAAGTACCAGATTGTGAATAAACCAAATCTAAGTACCGAGCCCAAGCAATGGCTTATTCCTCGGTGACTGCGCCACCCATAGAAACATCGCGAACGATCGAGGGTAAAAGTGATTTAGTAAACCACTCCACCAATAATATGTCAAGAATGATTGCTTTGATCAACCTTCATCGTCGTCTCCACTCATGAATATGGTCAGAGATATGCACGGAGTTAGTTTGACGAAGGGAGGTCAAGAGTTTAATACCCATCTCGTAGCGAATAGGTAGTTGAAAGTGCGTGAGGAAAGACATGGAAAGGGAGTTGAAATCATGAAAAGAAGCACGTGGTAGTTCAATATACCACTTTGCTGCAGAACCCATAAGTGTTTGTTGGAAAAGATGAAAACATATAGAATCATCCATGAGGGAGTTTGATGAACACCACAAATGGAAAGTCATCACATGTTTATTTGGATCTTCTCCAGATTTTCCGTCAAATTTCAGAATATCAGAAGGAAGTTTAGCTGGAATAACTGGCCAAACCAGAGAATGAAAAATAAGATCATTCGTTAACCGAGACAAGTCTGGGAGATCCACATTCGCAAGGATTTGTAGTTTTTGGTTAATCTATGGATGATATTGGTGTGGCATAGGAACACCAGTAGGACCATACATTGGGTTAGGTGGATAAGTATAACCAGTGGGTCCTCCTGCATAAGGTTGATGATGACCAGAGTACATAGGATTCGAGGGGGTTTGAGAAACATGTGTGAGCGGAGGATAACCGGATGGGGTTTGAGGATTATAAGTCGGATTTGGTGTTTTCCTATAAGGGGGGTAAAAAATTTGTCCATAAGGAGAATATAGATGAGTTCCTTGAGGAAGAAGAGGTTGTTGTGGACCTTGAGGATTATGTCCTCCCAAGAACTGTGGGTTTCCTGGGAAAGGAATGTTCCATGGATTGGGCATTGTAGATGCATTTTTTCCATATGGTTGATGATGGGCTCCAGTTTGAGATTGCCCCCCAGCATGAGGTTTCCCTCCAAATGGAGGTTGTCCTCCGGAAGGAAGATGCCCCCAAAAGGAGGCTTCCCTCTGAAAGGAGGTTGGCCCCCAAATGGAGGTTTCCCTCCGAAAGGAGGTTTCCCCCCAACATGAAGTGGAGTTCCTGGAATTTGGGAACCAGACGTAAATTACTGACCGGTGCTGCTTAATGGATTAGAGCCACCAAGACCGGTCCCTCTGGGTTGTTGTATATATATAGAACTTCTAGGTATAACTTGGGCAGTGGTGACAATGAAAGAATTCAGTTCTCTGTACCCAGAAGGAAGTGATGATGAAGGCCTAGATTCTAGTGGTGTGCCAATCGTAGCTTGGCTATCCACCACATTACCGGTGGGAATAGTCGGAATGTGAGGGACCATTGTAGAACGGGCCATCTGGAGAGAAAGAGTGGAACTTGGGCCGACAGATGGCATGTTCGGATCAATGGACAGTGTAGTTGGAGTAATGGTTGTACCAGTAAAATGATCTAAGGGTACAGTGTAGGTAACAGGTATATCGACACCTATTCCTGGTCCGTAAAGATCGCGCACCATGCACGGTGGGCTTCAAACAATGTCAGGAGTCCAAAGGGGGTCTCTGACTGGAGGGTTTGAATGAGACCCAGTCGGAATGTTAGAAGTATTAATAACAACAAGTTCTCCGGCTGAATTCAGTTGGAGAAAACGCCTCTCATATCCCGCAGGAATGCGAAAAGCCTCCAGAGACTCCAAAACAATTTGAAAATCCTCTAAAGAGGTGGGAACTTCCTCCTGTGAGGTTATAATTTCATGAATGTCACTCTGTTGAGGAGATCCCTCTGTAGAATGAGGGGGTAAAGGGGTAGTATCTTCCATATTTTCTGGAGGAAGTCCTTGTACCCTATGTGAACAATGTGGAGGGTCGATGTTGGTGAAGAAAAAATCGACGAAAAAAATCTATGGCCAACTAACGAAAAAGAAACAACATATGCTAATAAAATCTAGGAATCAAAACCAAGCAAACAAAACCTTCTCTCGATGACTGTACTAGTTGGTGATGAAATCCAATGTCACGTGATCAAGTCAAGAAGGGGCTAGGATATGGTGGAATAGTTACAATGGCGACCTGCTTAACGGACTTTCACCTTGGTGCAAGATTCAACACAGTAATTGTGGATTTACCCTCCAAGGAGCTCGAGTGAGTTTGACCAATGTTTTTTCCAGGTACAGTGAGACTTCCCTTTACCGTCACCTTGTGTAAGTACCTAAAGATTATGGCAACTAAAGACACCAATTCATAGTTAGTCCCTGGGCGGGTACAGTCGACAGTCCGATCTGAACGTATGGGCAGGATAATAAGTCCGAAATCAACCCGAGAGGCTCCCACACATAATCATGGGTATACCTTCAAGTGACCCCCAATATACGATCCGACCATTACATATAGTTGAACCACTGAGGGATAATCTCCATAATTCACCCGAATGCGACCTCATGCATAACCCCTGTGTGAGAGGGGGATCCCAGAAAACCTATATGACAATTGGATTTGACTCTCCCTATCTCAGGATGCTAATGTTTGTTTTGAAAACTTTAGAGAGTTGTAATCACAGCCAAATCCAAAGTGCTAATCCTAGTCTAATGTTGGCGGAAGATCCTAAAAATAAAAAATGTTCTAGATAATTTTTTAATTAGCATTCGTTTTACAACTGTTCTTTACTCAAAGGGTGTATGAAAGTGAAATTGATGGAACGATGACTCAATTCCCCAAAAAAATGCATAAAAGATGATAAGCAATCGTTTCTTTTCAATGAATGCCTATTTAAGGGAAAGAGAAAGAGTTGTTTTCACTATCAAACACTAATATGGAGTGTCCTCAATCAATTTGTTCTCAATCAAATCCAATGTAATGCTAAAACTTTTCAGAAAGCCTTTCTAATATGAAAACCAATCACTAAGATGTATCTTTGTTGTTTGTATGCGAATGATGATTAATTCAATGAAAAAATTCTCCTTCCAACTAACCTTTTAGATCAAGGAGATTCGAACAAGCATAAGAAAATTTCACACAAACAACACACCCTCTTTCTATGATTTAAACAAGAAGAAAAAAGAAAACAAAAGATAGCAAAGAAAATAAAAAATTTCACACAAAAGAAAGATGCTAAGAAAAATGACCTCAAAGAACCAAATGAGATGATTCACAGATTTCTGATGTTCTTCACCACAGTTTTCACTCAATCAGATAAGAGAGAAGAAAGCAATGGATTGATTCCAAGTTCTCAACAGAAGACAAACTCAAAATAAGGAAGAAGGTCAAAAAATATGAACAACAAAGTGCTTATTTCTCAGAAAGCAGAGTGTCAAAGGTCAATAGGAAGATGTACTGAACCACAAAGAAGCTGAGCAAGGGTAAAAGAAGAGATTGGATTTTAGAAAACACAACCCTAGAAGTTTTTTTGCAGAGAAAAAGGTAGCGCTCTGGTGTAAGGGGCACCAGAGCGTTATAACGCTATGTGAAAAGCCAACAAGGAGCGCTAGTGCTCTAATAACATATCCAGGGGAGCGCTGGTGTCTTAAAACCCAGAAAAATTTAAAAAAAAACCAAAACTCAGTCAAAATTTGTCAATCACAATGGATGTGATGGTATAAGAATCCAATCAGCATATTCAATCAGACATACGGGATGAACAAGGTCTAAAAATAACGAAGGGTAAGACAATGTCTATGAGGAAAACTAAAACTGAAAGCTTCGATTAATCCCCAGTAAGTCGTCATTTTCTGTTGAAGAGAAATCCCCCTGCGGACAAGTGGATTCTCTCGAGGTCCCTAGACTCCTAAGACCAAGATAGAAGAATGCTTAATGTGGACACTGACATCCTTTTAGATCTAGATAAGCTAATGTATGTAGAGGAAGGAGAAAAGACATACCTTTTTAACAACGCTTGCTGCTTCATTCTATTCTGGGCCATGACCAAGTTCTCTTTAAGGGTACGAAGGATATCCTCTCGGACTGTAAGTGTTTGGTCAATCGCCTGGACCTTTGAGGTACCCGATAAGTATGAGAGAACTGATGGTGGATTCTGTCCATACACTGCTTCAAAAGGAGTCATGCGAGTGGTTGTATGGTATGTAGTGTTGTACCACCATTCGGCGAGGGGTAACCATTGAGCCCACTTGTGTTTTTTTTCAGAGGCAAAGCACCTCAGATATGTTTCCAAACACTTGTTGACGAATTCCATTTGACCATCTGTCTGGGGATGATAAGCTGAGCTGAGATGCAATTGTGTGCCTTGTAGCTTAAACAGTTCTTGCCAAAAATTGCTTGTGAAGGTTGGGTCTCGATAAGAAACAATAGAGTTTGGCATGCCATGAAGATTGAAGACCTGATCCATGAAAATTTGAGCCACCGTGGATGCAGTAAATGGGTGGTGAAGAGCACAAAAATGAGCATACTTGGAAAGGCGATCCACCACCACCATTATGACTGATTTATTCCCCGATTTGGGTAAGCCTGTAATAAAGTCCATAGAGATATCCTTCCAAATAGCAGGGGGAATCGGAAGAGGTTGGAGGGTGCCTGGAGATTTGACTGTTTCTCCCTTATTGCATTGACATACCTCACATTCATCCACAAACTTACGGATGTCCTGTTTCATACCTTCCTAGAAAAAGGAACGCTTGACTCGGTCATATGTTTTGGTGAACCCCGAGTGCCCCGCTGTGGGTGTAGCATGAAGCTCAGAAAGTACCATGGATTTGAGCTTGGATTGTTTACTTAAATACAAGTGGCCTTTGTATCGAAGCTCATCCTGGAGCTAGGAGTACCTTGGGGGAGCTTGAGCCTTGTTCTGTAGTTGCTGGATCAGATGCGAACTTTTGGGGTCTTGAAGCCATTCCTAGTGCAAAGCTTGCAACCAATTGGGTAAAATGAAGGAAAGAGAAAAAAGGGATCCTTCATCTTCATATTTCCTGGACAGTGCATCCGCCACGACATTGTCTTTTCCCTTCTTGTAAATGATCTCATAATCATATCCAAAGAGCTTAGTGACCCATTTTTGTTGCTCCTGGG
>ML796772.1:80429-104682 GCA_009831015.1 Picea engelmannii | reverse complement strand
ATCTAGATGGAGAACACCATACCGGAGTTTGGCCAAGTCATCTGTAATGTTGTAGAGAGAGAAATAATGTTCCATTTGTGTGACCCAACTAGTGGGGTCTGAGCCATCAAATTTGGTTACATCCACCCACGGAAGGCGTATGTTCCTTTGAAAGTGATGGGGTTGAAAGGAATGGGAAGAAGTTTCACCTTCAGTCTTTTTATGTGCCTCAGGAAAAGAGTCATCGGTAGAGAGCTTGAGTTTGGTGCAGAGTGATGCAAAGATAGATTCCAATTGGGTGGTCAGTTCGTGTTTGACTTCTGCCATTACAGACTGCACGACTACATTTATGGATGCATTCATGGAGGCATCACGGGAGGCAATAGTAGCACTGAGTTGTTGCACTTCTTGTTGTGTCTCAAGTAAACCAGATTGCAGGGTGTTGAAGCGAGACTCTAGTTCTTGGTTACGGGTATGGGCCATGATGATGGGTGAACTGAAAAGGGAGCGGGCGGGGTCAAAATATTTTTGCATAAAAATGATATGGATGAAAGTGATAAGGGAGAAGAGATGAATCTAATGGAATAGGTCTGAAATAATGGTGAAAAAATTTCCAGATTTTTTTTTTTTTTTTTACAGCTGTGGGGTTATGCTTTGGTCTGAAGAATGTTGCAGTGCTGAAATCCCCAAATTCTGAACCAGAGAGTATTTACTTAGCAACCCGAACATAGATGCGTGTCAATAGATCTCGCCGATTTAATTTGTTTATGTTACTGTTTATGTTCCCCAAGGGTTAGGTATTCAAGGGTTCTATAGATAAGGGTTTGCCCTGTGCTATAGCTCTCTGATATACATGCAGGGTCCAACAGTAGTACTCGGCCCAATATCTCAAGGCACTAACTAAAGAGGATAGACCGTACCCTTAGCCATACTACCCAACTACCCAGGTACTAGAGAGTATCTTCCCGAGTGCTGTTCTCGGTGACCCTATAGCAGTCCGGTGGCCGATAGGTTTATCTAAAGAGGGCTTCAGGAAATCTAGGCCGATCCGTACACAGGTGTTGTCTGATGCGCTACCACTCAAATGGGTACCAACAGGGGTTACAAGGGTGGCCAACAGATGTGCGCTTAAGAACCACTTGTATTTCCTGCGTATATGAATCCCTCAACCACGAGTTTATGCGCGTAACGACAGATCTCTGTGGCTTAAAGACGCCGGAATACGTCTCTACCCTGAAAAAAAAATACCCACAATTTCTGCCAAGGAAAGTGCTTTGATACCACTTGCAAGATACCAGATATATAAAATATGCAGAACAGAAATGAAATGCTAGAAATGACAGAATAACAGTAAAATATCTAGCATAATCTTCACAATACACATAAATGATATACAAAATAGCAACAGAATAACACTTTGATTCAGATAGAAATGTTCACAGGCCTCTTTGAGGGGGCAACCTCCAGTCGAGCAATGCTCTATTACAATAATCTCCAAGCTATGGTTTTCATACCCTCGACCCTTATTTATACTAAATGTGTCTATTAAGAGAATCATCTAGAGGAAGATCCTTCTAGAAGAGGAAGCTTCTATTAGGTCTTCTTACATCCACCTTATTCTATTTTATTGAAAGGTCTTATTAATATTGACCTTTATTACATTCAAATACATTGATCTACCTATGTGCGGGTTATGACCTTAACATAGTCCACACACAGAATGCTGATGTTCGAAATGACATCTTCCTCATGACATCATAAGTTAGATGCTTCACAATACTTTCCATCCCCTTTCACCATGAGAAGGCTCCCTTATATAGTCTTGGAGAGGCCCAACCACTTGAGAGATCTTTGGGATAAGTTGAGGATCCTTCTCCTTCAGTTGAGGATCCTCCCTAAGATCATTCCTTGACCATCTATTTGAATCCAACCACCTTCAAGAATTGAGGGATTCTTCCCTGATTTTCCTCAACAAACCCAAAATTTGCTCAGCAAAGGCAACGCTCCCCCAAAAGGGGCACCAGAGCGTTATAACGCTTCCCTAAAAGGGTGTACAGAGTGCCATCACTCCTTGTTAGTGTATAGGGGAGCGCTCCTCTCCAAAAATGTCTTTTGAGTGGATTTTCCAGTGGAAAAATGTTTATAAACTTTGTTAACCCATTCCTCTTCTTCCAAATCAGTTGTTTGAGTTGTTTCAAGTGTCCCTCCGATGTCGTTATAAGCACGACATAGACAGTATGATTTTTTTGACACTTGTGAACAAAATGAGACACTTGTAATATTGATAATGATGACACTAGGCCATTGTCGTAATGAGTAATTTTGATGTGTAACAACCTCACTGAGGCCATAACAGAGAGAAATATCTGAAAGTTTTAGAGAACAGAAGATGAACAGAAGCTGAACAGAGAAAGAATCCTTGAGAACTGTGAGAGTTCCCTGGTGTATCATGGGTTGGCATGGGAGTGGCCAGGGTGCTAAGAATGAATTCCTTTGAGGCTATGGTCAGGTGGAAGGATGAACACCCACAATCAGTTGGTTGGCTACCACCTGTAATAGATAAGTAATCGCATATCTCATGTATTTAAGTGGTACTGTGAATTAAAGTTGGATATGAATGTTGCAGGGATGGATATGCTTGCTTAATGATTTATACTATACCCATGTTTGTGTTTGCTTGATTGTGTAATTAGACAAGTAGGAAATTTTATGGATTGGACATGTTTTATAATTGTAAATTCTTGCGTCCTGTGGTGGCATAAGCTAGAGCCACGAACTATGAGTTTATCGACCTTGGGTGTAGTTCATGTACGCATGCCAACCTTCTTAGTCATTATGAGTCCCCTGGAGGGTATATCTTACTAAGCTCATGAGAGGTAGTGCAGATATGCACCGGCTCTCTGCGAGGCAAGAAGAGATCGAGAACCACTTAAGTTCTAGACTTTATGAAGGAGCGCAAGAGGTGTGTAGAAAACCCTTCTATGTGTTGAGTCCTGGAGAAAGAGCGCAACGCTCTTAAATCCTTCAGAACTGAAAAAACTTAGGAAGGATAGTGAGGTTGAAGTATCGAAAGGGAATATCCTTTCGTTTAGAAGATGAATAGATGAGATCCATTCAGGAGGACCCAGGGTCTGTCGCGAACGTTATATTTGAAGAAGAAGCACAGACATTAATGCCTCGACTCCTTCATTCTTCGCAAGATCGCAAATCGGGTGATTCGCACGTTGGCATGACTAAAAATACTGATACCCAAAGTTGTGACGTGATCCGGACCATAGATATAAGGATCTATTGGGACCATCCTTGACCATCAGATTGGCGAGATCGAGGATTCGCACATCGGGAGATTCGCACATCGGGAGATTCGCACGTTGGCGCGACTAAAAATTCTGAAACCCGAAGTTGTGATGTGATCTGGACCGTTGGATCAAGAAAGGTCATAGACTATCAATCTGACGCAAGCAAATTACCGCAAGAGTATGTGGAAACTCGAAATTCCCTAAGAACCAAGAGCATAAGAGATAAGCGCAAAGTCTTCTAGGAGGGCCACTAGAAGTCCTCTAAGAAAGAAGAGGGACGAGTTCCCTTAGAACTGAGTAAGTTTCAAAATCTCAGGAGGGATAGCGTTTCCAGATCACAGACGAGACCCAAGGTCACAATGCTCATGGAGGAAGCAAAGGTCGAGGCCTTTAAAGCATCGAAATCTTCCAAGTCTGGGAATAAAGGTTCCAAAGCTTAGGATGAGGAGCACAACAACTGTTATATCAGCTGCAGAGGAGAAGATCTGGATCGTTGAAATCCATGTCCAGACAACGAGAAGTGAGCGCAGGAGGAAAACATATCTGATCCATCAGATCTGAAGCGCTTGGACCAACAGTCATTGGATCCAGAGGAAGGTGCATGAGACAAGTTTCAAAATCATCAGGACTGTCCATCAGAAGGGACGCACGGTGAGTGCTCAACATTTCGATGACTCACAACTTGAAGAAGTCAAAGAGCCATTCGTGAGAATTTGAGAAACACGAACTCGCGAAAATATCACAACCGTTGATTATTCTGAAAAGATCAAAACCATTGGCTATCTCGAGATCATCAGAGCCATCCATTTGGAGGGACGTGTGGTGAGAGACCAACATTTCATTGACTTGCAAAGTGAAGAAGTCAAAGAGAAAATTCAGGAGAGTTCACGAAGTGCAAACTCGCAAAAATATCACAGCCGTTGGCTATCCTGACATCATCATATCTTCCCATTTGGAGGGACACGTGGCGAGAGACCAACATTTTGTTGACTCACAGGAGGGAAAGGTCAAAGGTGGAAGCAGTGAGAACTCGCGATACACAAAATTTTGACGCTCTTGAGAGTTGGGCACCAGGTCACGGTGAACAGTCACATGGACGGAGGCCAAAGGAGGAGCTAAGGAACGTTAACCCTTTTCGAAGCTCGAGAGTTGGGGAGTCAGGGTTGACTCATTCACAAAGTCGTGAAATGAAAAATTGTGACTCGATCGGAGTCGTCGATCAGAGAAATATTGTGGACTGTAGATCTAGTCTTATCGAGAGTTCACAACTCAGGAAGATGGAAGTGGAGTTCTGGGAATTTGTGAAAATCGAAATCACGATGCGCCTTTCGATTTGGCGATTTGTCACAACCTTGGTCTCATCAAGAATGGACTTAGCCTGAAGAGATAGCGCCTAATTAAGCTGAAGCTTAAAGGCATAAAGGAGGAAGCCGCGTGTTCCATACAACCTGTGATTTAAGGGAAAGAGGGCCTGATAAGTGGATTGAGATTCTTCCCTGACTTCCATTGCCCAGGATTAGAGACCATGAAGGAAGAAATCGACTATTTAAGGAACAAGAATTTATATATATATATATATATATATATATATATATATATATATATATATTTATTTTTCCCCATTGTGGGTGTGTTATAGAGAACATAGGGGGTTGTAGCCTCCTTCTTGTTGTATCTAGAGAATTGGGGAGTTGGAGCTTCCATCAGGTTGTATCCTGAGAAACTAGGGGGTTGGAGCCTCCTTCCAGTAGCAGCTGGAAAACAAAGGAATTTGGTGCTTCCAATGAATATAATTCTTCAATACATATAAGAAAAAACATTATGTGGTTTTCTCCCGCTTTGGGTTTAAACATAAAAACACTGGTGTACTGTGTATGTGTATGATTTCTCATTTGTTCATTGTTTATTTACTCTGCAATTATTAGCTGATAATGCTACAATGATATAACACTTGCATTATATGGTTTAAAATGATTAAATTTCTCTATCATTGATTCACCCCCCTCTCAGTAATCCAACAAAAGTAACAATAGTAGACAGATCCGAAATCCATTGATAGCTCTCTATAGTCTCAGATTCCAAGAAGAGAATATAACGATGATGCCCATCGTCCCATGGGGTATCTTCCATAGACATGATTGTCATAATAATTTCATCGGTGTGAAAGACTATGTGAAATGGATCCGAAGATGTATCTAAGAGAGAATGAGGAGAGGGAGTTGTTGATTGAATAGCTTGATAAGCCAATTCTACCAGACTTAAAGGCATTTTGTCACTGTAATGAAGATAATCGTTAGAGATAGGTACTATCCAAGGGTCATAAGACTCAAGGATTTCACCAACAATGGTTGATATCATGTTAATTGAGGCAACAAAAGGAGTAGGAATATCAGGTGGTGGAATGTGAACATAACCATTAACGATGAATCTTTTAAAAGACCCACACCAACATTCTCATAACCGGGAGGTGTTTTCGCAATGAAAGGTACATTACTAGTACGAGAATCAGAATGAAAGAAGGAAAGTTGATCGACAATAACAACTTTTCCTTGGTGAGGGAAACATATCACACAGAAAAGAGTAGAAACAACTTCATGCATGGAATCAATCCAACTACGACCAAGTAGAAGGTTGTAATCGAGAGGTGCATCAAAGACCTCAACCTCAACAATAACTATTTTTCCTTTTAACGTAATATATAACAAAGGAAGAACACCATAAGGTTTAAATCCTATACCATTAAATGATTTAAGAGTATTGTGTGACTTGGTAAGGGTAGGAGAGCCAATGTATTTCCAACAAGTGATGAACATGACGCAAGTCAAGGCTCCTTTGTCAATAACGGTTCGACAAATATTCTTTTTTTCCACAATAACTTGTATCTGAAACACTAATTGAGGAGGAAGCCTTGGTATATGTTCTTCCAAGTCAAAGATGATCAAGGTCGTATCAGTAGGATCAATTCCACCAATAGCCTTTAACAGTTCCTTCCATTATGTATGACAACTTTGAAGGACTTCGAGAGCCAACATCGTATAAGGTGCCTGCACAAGATCTTCGACAATATTGTAATTTTGAGCAACACGTGTGTGAGGATTAAACGGAAACTTATGAACAACTCCCTTAGGAGGAACATAAAGAATTTTTTCTAGACTCAATCGTTCAAGATGAAGAGGACCGTTGGGAGGTGAAGTTGATGGAGGAGGTTGAACCAATGAAGGTGGTGAATCATCAACTTTCTCTTTTGAAGGGGAATAATATTTGGCTCGAGTAGCGACTGCAACTTCATTCTTCTTGGAGTCACCAGTACACACAAGTACATAAGATGTGGTAGAGGGAGAAGGTTGGTCATGAATGATCAATTGGGCCTGCTGCTGAGAAGGAAAAGGTTGTGACAAGACGACAGGTGTAGGAGGTGTTCTGGTCCCTTGTAGGAACTTAGTAACCTCAGGATGTCATGGACAATATTTTGTATAATGATCCTCACCACAAATAAGATAAGGATACTGAGGTTTTCACTTTTATTTGTCATCAATAGGCTGAGTCTTGGGTTTATCAGATCGTTTCTTAATATTTTTTTCCTCCTTATTCTTTCCCTTCCATTTATTTTTATTTTGATTTTTACCGGTAGGTGTAGATTGAACTGAATTTACTTCAGAAGTTTTACCGGGAGAAGGAGTTGGAGGAGGATTATTTTGTACATTAGTAGTATTAGACTTGGGATTGGAATGAGTGGCTTGTTTATATTGAGTCTCAGCATGGAAAGTTCCAATCACACCATCAACGACATGAGAAGCTACTGGAGGTGTTGGGGTTGGATTTGTAGACATGCGAGGAACATCAGGGATCATTTCATATAGTGTGCCCGTTTGTGAATAAAAAAGATCCAAGTATTGAGCACGAATAATTTTCTGCTCTTCAGTGACGACACAACCCATGGAAACATAATGGGCTATAGGTTCAATGAGTGACTTGGTAAACCACTCGACCAATAGTTGACCAAGAAGGGGAACTTTTATTAAGCATCTTCTCCTCCTCCACTCATGAATATGATTGGAAATGTGAGTGGATGAGGATTGTTTAAATGAACTCAAAATTTCGGTTCCTGTCTCGTATTGGATTGGTAGTTGGTAATGTGTTAAGAAAGCCATAGCTAAGGTATTGAAGTCATTTAAGAATCCTTGTGGAAATTCAATATACCATTTGGCTTCCGAAACCGTCAGAGTTCATTGGAAAAGACGTAATCTAATGGAGTCATCCATCAAAGAGTTGGAAGAACACCAAAGATGGAAAGTCATGACATGATTATTTGGGTCTTCTCTTTATCGGCCGTCAAACTTAGGAATGTTTGATGGTAACTTGGAAGGTATGACCGACCAATAAGGAGAATGCAAGATAGGATCATTCAAAATCCTAGACAAATCCGGTATATCCAAAGTAGCAAGAAACAACAGTTGTTTGTTCACTTGAGGAAACTGGTAATTTTGAGGAGGTAGTCCCGTAGGTATACCACTAGGACAATAAGCAATCTGTAGATAGTTAGAGGGTCCTGTCAAATTCATTTGTGGAGGGTTTTTAGTCAAATATCCAACTTGAGTTGGTTTATTGGGTAAGATTCCTTGGGAAGGATCATTAGACCGAAAACCTTGACCCCAGGTAGAATTCATAGAAACTCGATATGGTTTCCCAGGATTAGGGGGTACAAAAGAATTAACTTGA
Organism: Picea engelmannii; assembly: GCA_009831015.1. Classification (NCBI taxonomy): domain Eukaryota; kingdom Viridiplantae; phylum Streptophyta; class Pinopsida; order Pinales; family Pinaceae; genus Picea; species Picea engelmannii. The sequence goes on along the minus strand of ML796772.1, from coordinate 96,685 downwards.
GGAGGTTTCCCCCTAGGCAGTTGTTGATTGTCTTGGAAAAGAAAATTCCAAGGTTGAGACTATAATCTAAGGATATACTTCCCATACACTAGGTTATGACCCCCAAACTTGGGGTTTCCCCCCAACTTGAGGTTGACCTCCAACAAGAATTTGAAAACTAGAAATGACATAATGAATTGTGCCTCCAATTTGATTGGAGCTACTTGGGCCAGGATGATTAGATTCTCTAGGTGAAGGTGGAGGAGGAATTCTAGGCCCCCCGAAGAGAACCTAGGTAGGTGTAGGAATATAACTACTAGCAACATTATACCCAAGAGGAACAAAAATATTATACCCTTCGGACGGATTGTGGGTAGGATTAGAAACATAATTATTTAGAGTGTGATACCCAGGTGGAGGTGACAGATTTGGTCTAAGAGGAAGTGGTGTTCCAATAGGATCTTGAGTGATTACTGCATTTCTGACAACAACAAGCGTAGTTTGTGGGAGCATGGTAGAGATAGCGAGATGGAGAGGAAGAATTGTATGAAAACCAACCAACAATTGGTATAAGACTGTGACAACATTATTGGTCATGCTAGTAAGATGATCTAAGGGTACTGTATAGGCAATGGAATTCACATGCATATGTGATGCCATAGGTTGATTAGAGGTTCTCTGCATAGATGACTCATTCCTAGTTTTTCAAAAATATCTTGTCCCGAATAATTTCTCCAAAGAGAACGAATAGGGCCAGAAGAGCTAGGATCAAAATTTCCATTAGTATGAATCAGAGTTCTAAAAAAATCACTCTGAAAGAGTGGATCGTCTACACCAGAATCTGTGTGAGGTCCAATAGGTATTCCAATATAATCTTCAGCAACAACATCTCCTAATGAATTTATCCAGAGAAAAAGTGGATGTCGTACAACACCCAATAATGGATTTACAGGAAGTATGGATTCATCCAATGGAGTAGAAATTCTAATCTCAGAGGCTACGTTGTTATTGAATACTCCTTCAGGAGAACCCTATGGTGAGTTAGGAAGCAAAGGATTACATTCTTCCAGATCTTCTAGAGGTAACCCTTGCATCCTACGTGAACAACGAGGGCCGATGTTGGCCGCACCAAATAAAGAGTGAAAGAAAGTTATGGCCAACTAGAGAAACAAACATCACTCACTAATAAAATCTAGATATTGGGCACACAAACAAACCTTCTTATTTCAAAGTATCTAGTTGGTGATGAAATCCAATGTCACGAAATAAAGACAAGAAGGGGCTGGGATAAAGTGGGTGGAAAAGTTATGTTGATGACCTGCTTAAGGGACTTAAAACCTAGTGTAATATCCCACACACAATCTTGGATATGCCCTCCAAGGAGCCCGAGTGAGTTTGGCCAACATTGATTCCAAATACCGTGAAGACTTTCCCCTCCACAGTCACCTCCTATAAAGAGTCTAAAGAGATAGGGCACTAAGATTACCAATTATGACAATGATGCTTGGGGAAGTAGTCAATAGTCCGATCCACGAACAAGGGTAGCATATCTAAGCCCGATATCAACTCGAGAAGGTCCCCACATGATTTTCTTCTCAAGTGACCCCCAATAATACATTCAATCTCTACATTAAGACTAACAAACGAGGGTGAGTAACTCTGCTGACCCTAATGCAACCTCGTGATTGACTCTTGTGTTAGAAGGGATTCCCAGGAAAAAATGTAGCAAGTGGATTTGTACTCTCCCTATCACAAGATACTATTGTGTGTTTTGATGCTTTGGAGAGTGTGCCTTACAACCTATTCCAAAGCACTATCCTAGCTAATGTTGGTGTAGAAAAGTTCTAGAAAATAAAAGTTGCTAATAGATTTTAAAATTACGCTATATTTTAAAGGCTGTTGTTTACTCAAAAGGGAAACAGAAGTGAAAATGATGATATATTTGAACTTGACCCAATAATATTCAAGAAGAGATGAAATGAAAACATTTCATTCAATGAACTCTAATTACAGGAGGGAGGAGGTTTCTCTTTTCCAGAATACAAAAGCTACAAGTACAATTTCTCAATTTTTGAATGATATGAATTCCAAACAATGAAAGCTATCAACTTTTCCAATTTTCTCTTTTCAACAAATATATGAATACCAAAATTTATTATAAAGACTACTAAAAAGAAGAATAAACTTTAGTTCTTTCCTTTTCAAATCAGAACATAGATGTAATGAAAAAAAAAAAGAATGGTCTAAGAAAACTAGTGCACTCTCAACACTATTCCCAAATCAAACTCACAATGAAAGAAAAAAATGAAATGATAAGAAAACCTTTTGTCGAACACAATTTTTTTTTATCTCTTAATCAATCAACAATCTAGAAATTAAAATCAATCCAAAGCTCAAAAAGAAATCTAGGACTACTTATCAAACAAACACCTAGGAACAAAATCTTGATATTATAACCTTGTGACAAGAAATCAAGAAACAAAACTTGCAAAGCTTGTAACGAAGAATTTCAATCCTTAAAAATCAATTAAATCCAGGCTTAAAAGATGTAAAACAATCATTCACCAATGCTAAAAGTTCATCTCAGGCAGTAAAGACAAATCTGGGCAAAGAAAATAAATTTAACTGTCACCCAACAATTCCTACAGGAATTGATCCGTAGGATCTTTTAATGACTTATGGTTGAGTTTTAATTTTGCATGCGTTAATTAACCATTTGAGAAAACTTAGTGAAGAATGAGGAAAAAAGAGGAATTATGACAACCATATACACATATGAAGATCTGAAATGAAATAAAAGATAGCAAACCATAACACGCAGATTGATAACGGAGTTCGGCACAACTTTGCCTACGTCTCCGGGCCTTTTTCTCTGTGGGGGAGGCTTATTTATTTCTGTTCAAAAGATCAAAAGTAAATCACTGAAATGACAAATGGCTACAAGAATTATCTGGTCATGTTATTCCAGATCTCTATAACCATGCAAAGAAAATGGCATGCAAAACAAACGTCCATAGCTCCCAGAAATGGTCCGACAGCGTCTCCTCCTCAAAAGCTTCTCTGCCTCAAAATGGCTTTGGCTTGGCTTCTCCTCAGCATTATTCTGCTCTGAATGCCCCCCTATGACCTCAAACAGGCCTGGGTTATATAGCTGGGAAGTTGGTTGCTCATCTCCAACTTCCTCCCAAAATTTAAGCTCCAAAACTACCCAATAACTCCCAAAAACCATTAAAAATAGGCTTAATTACCATTAAAACCCAAAAAGTAGTTTAAAAACCCACTTTATAGTTATAATATGGGCGTAGCCCCCTTCAATGGTGCGCGCCCCTTTACTCCCGATCATATGGGGGTTTACACGACCACGGGTTGGGGCTTAGCCCCCAGCCCTCTCCTTTATGCGCCATAATACCATACAATATATTTAATATTGTGGGTTTTATAACATAAGAAATAATGTGGCGCATTGGTAAAGAACCATTTCTTAAGTTGTTGGGCTTGGTGGTGGTCATGGGTTCAAATCCCATGGACCCCAAAACAATTTTTGAAACATGCCACTTCAACTGTTGACTGGGTGCCACGTGGCTGCCCATGACTGGGCCACGTGGCATCTCCCCATTTTCCGGATTAATGCCACTTGTCAGTTATTGACTGGTTCAGTTGCCTGCCACATGTCTGCCTTGTCAGAAAACCTACCCAATCACCATCATCTAGAGAGTTCCACATCATCTCCTGCACAGTCAGCATGCTGATGTCATCAGAGTTGACTTTTTGACCAGTTGACTTTTGACTTTTTACCTGTTTGGGCTTCCGATCAGAATGCGATAACTTTCGCATACGGAGCCCGTTTGACAAAGTAAATATACCGCCGGAATTAGGAAGACGAGACAGACACAATGGAATTGGTTTTATCGAATTCTAAGCACTTTTATTTTTGAGCATTTTTCAAGCCCTATCAGGCTTCTGGATCCGATTTCGGATCAGGAATTTTCGTAGGCTGCAGAGGAGTATAGTGCGACTATCTAGAATCGTCGCAGGCTGTCAACAAGGCACAGTGCGACGTCGTCTCTCTAGTCTGCACAAGTAGAGTGCGACGACAAGGAATTGTCGTAGGTTGTCAATAAGACACAATGCGACGATCTCTAAATAAAAAGAAAATTGGGAAAAATAACAAAATTTCTCAATGAACCTTTAGGACCAAAGAGTCAAGATGGATCACCCATAGACTCAGAGAATGAGTTTGATCAAAATAAGGCAGGATAAAAGCAAATAAGAAGCAAAAAATCCAAAAGGAGGTCGTATTCCCCAGTATGGTCGCCAATTTTTTTATCAGACAAATCAGTAAGTGTAGACACAAACTAATATCCCTAATTCCACAGGAAGCTAGAACAAAATAAGACAGAATACAAACTTCACCTTAGACTTCATTGTCATATAAACTAGTTCAGAGAGAAATGAGAGACATAACTTTTAAATGACGCTTGATCCTCGCTAATGTCATCCTTGTCGCTCCATCTTTGGATTTGCGGGATGGTGAACCTTCTTAAGCAACACAAACCAAAAAATAGAGAGAACAAAGATATATATATATATATTCCAATGAATTCTATGTATAAGATCAAGGAGTTATAAAATAAGAGCTAAGACACCTTTATAGGGAAGAAATGTATTACTGAATTATATTAAAATGGAAAGTGGAGAATACAACCCATGCCTTGATTTTGAAAGATCCCTTTCAATGAATCTTTGCTCCAACAGACACACCTTTTCTCTAATGTATTTGATGAAGAAGATCCATAATCTGACTTAGAGAGCTAAAGCAAAGCTATCTCAAGTATAATCTATAACAAAAATCTTCATGCATATGCAAACCTTAGCTTTTTCAACCTTATCCTTTTCCATGAGAGATCCCTCTTTATATAGGGTGAAAGAGGGATGGATGAGGAGATTAGGATGATCCCACTAAATCAGAGAAGCGAGTAAGATCCAAACCGATCGGAGGCCACCTCATCTTCTAGAAAATTACCTTCTAGAAAATTTGTGACTTTTGACTTTTCCCTTGCTTAAGCATCGCCACACCCTATGCACAGGAAACCCGTGACAACCCCGAAGTCCATCTTTGGTGCAGAGTGTGATGATCAAGCATCGTTGCATCCCAAGCATAGAGTAGAGTGCATCAATCTTCCTTGTCATAGTTTTTGAGGGAGGAAAAGCAAACCACTTTTCTCATGGAGAAAGTCTCTTTTAATATTTTCAGGGAACATGGAAGTGAGTTAAACACATGTCGTGAGTTGACCACTGGGGTGACCAAAATAATGTGTAACACCCAGGGAGTGGAAAAAACCACTTGATGTTTAGATAGTATGGATTGAATGTCCTGGGACATAGAGGGTGTCTCAATGGCTTGAATGACACAGAGTTGTGCAATAATGCCAGAATGACCTTTTTTGAGCATATTTTCCATGCGATGGGAACTGATGATTTCCGAGGAACTGATGGTGATTCCTTGGAACTTATATGGTTGGCCCTCCTGGTCAAATTGCATGGTTAATTCCTTAAACTCTATGATAATGAGACCCAAAGTCCTTAGCCATTATGCACCCAACACAATGTCACAACCACCCATGTCGATAGAAAACATATGATATTTCATGTGGTACTGACCAATTTGGAGACACACATTTTCACAACGCCCTCCACATTTCATGGAACCGCCATTGACAATAATGATTTGAAAATTATTGATGGCACAAATATAACAATTAGTTTCTTGGGCAATGCGACGATGAATTAAATTATGGGTGCTTCCACTATCAACAAGAATGATGACCTTCCTATGCTTAATGTAACCAATTATCTTGAGGGTTTGGGGAGCAGAGAAGACAATGCGAGCATTGAGGGAAATGACTGGTTCTACTTCAGGAGGGTTTGAGGGAGGGGTCATGTCAGTGGTTTTAGGTGACATGGCCACAAGGGGAGCCTCATCATTGTCTTTTGAGGTGACATGGGAACAAGGGGAGCCATACAAATATTTTGTTCCTTACACTTGTGCCCAGAAAAATATTTTTCATCACAATTATAACAAAGGCCTTTGAGTTGGCATTAAACCATTTCTTCCCTAGTCAATTTATGTATCTTTAGTGGAGTAGAAGGAGGAGTGGGAGTGACTGGTTTAGTGCGAGGAATAAAGGAGGGTTTTCGGTTTTAAGAAGAGACAATCTGTTGTGCTTCCTTAACTCTTTTAGTAGCATCCACCCAACTCTGAGGCTGAGCCATGAGGACATGGGCACAAATCTCATCCTTGAGGCCACTGATAAAACATTCTTGGAAAAAATCATTAGACATGCCCTCTGTACGGAAATACAATCACTCAAAAGTGGCTATAAAGTATTCCACTGTGCCATATTGTTTAAACTTTTTCAAATGACATAAATGGTTGGTGTCAGTGTCAATGTGTTCATAAAGCTCTTCCACAAAGTGTGTCCAAGCCACATACCCTTGGCGAGCATTTTTTCTCCATTGCCACCATTGCCAACGTTCTTGATCTAGATGGAGAACACCATACCAGAGTTTGGCCAACTCATCTGTAATGGCATACAAAGAGAAATAATGTTCCATTTGAGTTACCCAGATAGTGGGATCTGAGCCATCAAGTTTGGTCACATCCACACGTGAAAGGCCTAGCTCACGCTGAAAGTGACAGGGTTGAAAATTATGGGAATGAGAGGAAGTTTCACCTTCGGTTTGCAAAGGTGGGTCAAATGAAGGAAGATCTGTAGGGATGTGCATCTTGGCGTAGATCATCATAATGAAAGAGACAAACTGAGTATTTTCAAGCTGGGTAGCGAGGTCTTGTTTGAGTTCTTGTTTGAGGTCCTCTATTTTGATGTCGATGGAGGAATGCATGTTTTTATTGATGGTGGAAATATTGGCACTAAGATGTATTTGTTGGTTTTCTGTGAAATTAGAGTGCAAGGAATTGATGCAAGCTTCCAAGTCTTGGCTACGGGTGTGGGCCATGATGAAGATGGAACACGAAAAGGGGTGGGCGAGACCATATAGAAAATGGGTTATGGGTGAAGTGTATCACAACGATCAGGGCGATGAGTGGAATCCAATGGGGTAAATCCCAAATAAGGGTGTTGGAAGGGGGTTGGGTCCACAAGTAAAACAAATTTTCTGAAAAATGATAGGTATGACTGCAATAAGGGAAAAGTGAGGAATCCAATGGGATAGGTCTCCAATAATGGTGCCAACAAGATCCAATTTTTTTTTTACTCCTACGAAGTTATACTCTGATATGAAGAATACTGCAGTGACGAAATGCCCAAATGCTTAATAGGAAGAAATGTGTATTAATTTCGCAACCCGAATGTAAGAGACACATATGCGCGACAATAGATCTTGTCTGTTCTATTTTTGTTTCCTTCCCAAGGGTTAGGTGTTGGTTGTGGAGCCTGATTATCTTCTTGATTCAGAGGTCTTTTACTTTCAGCCGTGTTTAAACCCAATGAAGTATTTACACCCCAGAAGTATGTACACTCTTCCACGCGGGGGAGTGCAGAGGGGGGGTACCCCCTCTACGGGGTCCGGGGGGCTATCCCCCTGGATGGGGGCAAGAGGGGGTTCGGGGGTGAAGCCCCCAAAGGAAAAATTGCCTTGTAAAAGTATATTGTAATTTCATTGTAAATCTGGACCATTCATTATAAGGTCGCAGATCTAACGGTAGAGATTATGTTAGGGTTTTTTTCCCTAGAAGGCAACCCTCTTTTATGAGGGAAATGTATTACGGCTATGGTTGATAGGAGAATATTGTATTCTGAGATAGGAGACTATGAGAGAAAGAAGAGGAAGTTATAGCGGGTTTGTTGTAGGTTTTATCCCTTCATATGCCGGATAATAATAAAGGAAGGACCTGACAATTTCTCTGGTGGACATAGCCCACACTGGGTGAACCACGTAAATCTGTGTCTATATTGTATTGTATATCTTCTGTGTTTTGTTTTTGCATTTGTTTTATTTTATTGCTCCATGGTCCTGTTTTTCTAACAACTGGTATCAGAGAGAAAGGTAACTCGCAAGAAAAGAGGGTTCCTGGTTCGAGTGGGAGCAATGTCGGAAGATGGAAAGTTTAGGGTCGAGAAATTTAACGGCCAAAACTACCGGTTATGGAAGATGCAAATGGAAGACTATTTATATCAGAGGGATCTATTCCTACCATTGGGAGGAATAACAAAGAAGCCGGTGGCTACGAAGGACGAAGAAAGGGAGATTATTGACAGAAAGGCTCTAGGAATGATACGACTGAGCCTAGCAGCATTGGTGGCTTTCAATATTTCGAAAGAAAAGACAACGAAGGGTTTGATGGATGCATTTGCATAATTGTATGAAAAACCCTCGACGTCCAATAAGGTATTTCTAATGAAGAGATTATTTAATATGAATATGTCGGAAGGTGGGTCTATTGCAGATCATTTAAATGATTTTAATACGGTTACTAATCAACTAAGTTCTGTAAAAGTGGACTTTGATGATGAGGTCAGGGCTCTTCTAATATTGTGCTCATTGCCAGAAATCTAGAACGGCTTGGTCATGGCTGTAAGTAACTCTGTCTCTGGTTCAAATACTTTAAAATTTGATGATGTTGTTGGTGTTATCCTTAGAGAGGAAATGCGACGGAAAAACACAGGTGAGACATCAGGAAATGCGTTGAACATGGAGAACAGGGGAAGACAAAAGGATAGAGGAACGTGTTTCAGGAACCATGGGAATTCTAGGAAGGGAAGTTCCAAATCCAGACTTGGAAAGATAGAGTGCTGGAATTGTAGGAAGAAAGGACATCTGAAGAAAGACTCCAAAGCTCCAAAGAAACAAAGAGATGGACAACATGAGAGAAATAAGGAAGCAAATGTAACAGGTGATGTGTTACAAGATGCTTTGATTCTTTTTGTAGATAATATTTTTGAGTCTTGGGTAGTAGATTCAGGGGCTTCATTTCATGCCACACCCCATAGGAAACATTTTTCAGATTATGTTCAAGGTGATTTTGGACAGGTTCATTTGGGTGACGATGCACCATGCAAAATTGTTGGAATGGGAAAGGTAAAAATAAAGCAACGCAATGGAAACCAATGGTTGTTGAAAGAGGTAAGACATGTTCTAGAATTAAGGAAAATTCTAATTTCAACAGGGTAGTTGGCAAGTGAAGGTTGTATATTCATATTTACAGATAAGATGTGGAAGGTCATCAAAGGGTCATTGGTGATAGCGAAAGGAGAGAACGTAGGTACATTGTATTTATGTACTGGTAATACTGACTCTTCTATCTCTTTAGCTTCTACAGGAGTGGATACAACACTTGGGCATCATAGGCTTGGACACATGAGTGAGAAGGGGATGTAGATACTTCACAAAAGAAATTTGTTGCCAGATCTTAAACAAATTGATTTGGACTTCTGTGAACATTGTGTTTATGGAAAACATAAGAGAGTCATATTTCTCAGAGTCGGAAAAGAAAAGAAGAGTGAAAGGTTAGATCTTGTGCATACAGACGTATGGGGACCGGCTTAGGTATCATCTCTTGGTGGCTCTCGTTATTATGTTACTTTTATTGATGATGCAACTATAAAAACTTGGGTTTATTGCATTCGAAAAAAATATGATGTTTTTGATACTTTTAAGAAATGGAAAGCTTTAGTTGAGAATGAGATAGGAAAAAGTTTGAAGTGTCTCAGATTAGATAATGGAGGTGAATATTGAAGCAAGGAGTTTGATGATTACTATTCATACCATGGGATTCGTAGAGAGAAGACAATTCCAAGAACACCGCAAGAAAATGGTGTGTCAGAAAGGATGAACAGGACAATCATGGAGCATGCAAAGAGTATGAGATTGCATGCTGGTTTGCCCTTACAGTTTTGGGAAGATGTTGTAGATACTGCTTCTTACTTGATAAACAAAGGACCTTCAATCTCTTTGGATGGTAGAATTCCAGAGGAGGAATGGATAGGAAAAAAGGTAAACTATTCGTTTTTGAAAACTTTCAGTTGTGAAGCATTTATCCATATTGATAAAGAAAATAGAACAAAGCTTGAGGCAAAATCAAAGAAGTGTACCTTTATTGGATATGGTGTTAATGATTTTTGTTATCGCTTATGGGATTATGAAAATAAAAAAATCATTAGGAGTAGAGATGTCATATTCAATGAGAAGGTCGTGTACAAAGATCAGTTGCAGGGAAAGAAATAGGAAAAAGAAAAACAAGAATACACAGTGCTTGATGAGATCACTAAAAAAGAAATTCCAAAGGAACCAGAAAATCAAAATGTACAACAACAGGAGCAACATGTACCTCAAACACCTGCAAGTGTTGTTAGAAAATTTACCAGGTTAAGTATACCCCCTGAACGATACTCTCCTTCATTGTATTATTTATTGTTGACTGATTCTGGTGAACCAGAATGTTATGAAGAGGAAATGCAGGTAGACACCAAAAGGAAGTGGGAGAAAAGCATGAAAGAGGAAATGGATTCCTTGGTAAATAACCATACTTTGGAATTGGTTCAGTTGCCTACAGGAAAAAGAGGATTGTAGAATAAATGGGTTTACAAGTTGAAGGAAGAAGATGGAGGAGAAAAACGGTACAAGGCTAGACTTGTTGTAAAGGGGTTTGCACAAAAGAAAGGTATAGATTTTGATGAAATATTTTCTCCTGTTGTTAAAATGACTTCAATTAGAACTATTTTAAGTCTTGTGGTAGTAGAAGATTTTCATCTTGAACAGTTAGATGTAAAAACAACTTTTCTCCATGGGGATCTGGAGGAAGAGATTTATATGCAGTAGCCACAGGGGTATGAGGTCAAAGGGAAGGAGAATTTGGTATGTAGGTTGAAGAAGAGCTTATATGGCCTAAAGAAAGCTCCAAGGTAGTGGTATCTAAAGTTTGACAGGTTTATGACAGAACAAGGTTATAGTAGATTTCATTCTGATCATTGTGTTTATTTTAAAAAGCTAGAAAATGGAAGCTTTATTATCTTTCTATTGTATGTAGATGACATGCTTGTTGCAGGGTCTAATATGCAGGATATAAACGTGCTGAAGAAGAAATTAGCCAATTCATTTGCGATGAAGGATTTGGGTGTTGCAAAGAAAATCCTTGGTATGAGAATAACAAGAGACAGGAAAAATCACAAACTGACATTGTCTCAGGGTGAGTACATAAAGAAGGTGTTGGAGAGGTTTAGAATGCAGAATGCAAAACCAGTTAGTACACCTTTGGCCAGCCATTTCAAATTAACTAAGGAAATGTGTCCCAAGACAAAGGAGGAGATAGAATACATGTCTAGGGTCCCATATTCATCAGCAGTTGGTATCTTGATGTATGCAATGGTTTTCACAAGACCAGATATTGCACATGCAGTGGGAGTTGTGAGCAGATATATGAACAATCTAGATAAAGAACATTGGGAGGCAGTAAAGTGGATTGTCAGATACTTGAGATGTACTGCTATTCATGCATTATGTTTTGGAGGTTCAGAAACTATTCTACAAGGATATGTTGATTCAGATATGGTAGGTGATAAAGATAGTAGGAGGAGTACCACAGGGTATGTGTTTACTATAGGTGGAAAAACAGTAAGTTGGATTTCAAAACTGCAAAAGGTTGTTTCACTTTCAACAACAGAGGCAGAGTATGTTGCTGCTACAGAGGCTAGTAAAGAGATGATTTGGTTATAGAGGTTTATGGAGGAATTGGGAAAGAAGCAAGAGAATAGCAGGTTGTACTGTGACAATGATAGTGACATTCATATTGCAAAGAACTCAACCTTCCATTCAAAGACTAAGCATATACAGTTGAGGTACCACTTCATACGATCCGCCTTGGAAGATGGACATTTGAAGTTGGAAAAGATACACACTAGTCAGAATCCTGCAGACATGTTAACAAAGGGAGTAACCAGGGAGAAACTGAGTTCCTGCTCAGTTTCAGTTGGTCTTCAAGAATGAAGATGAAGATGAGAAATTTTCTAGGTCCAAGAAGGTTCAGAGTCCAACATATACAATAGCGGTGGAGTTGTTGAGATCAGTCTCCAAGTGGGAGATTGTTGGTTGTGGAGCCTGATTATCTTCCTGATTCAAAGGTCTTTTACTTTCAGCCATGTTTATACCCCGTGAAGTATTTACACCCCAGAAGTATGTACACTCTTCCACGCAGGGGAGTGCAAAGGGGGGGTACCACCTCTGCGGGGTCCGGGGGGGATATCCTCCCGAAGGAAAAATTTCCTTGTAAAAGTATACTGTAATTTTATTGTAAATCTGAACCGTTCATTATAAGGTCGTAGATCTAACGATAGATATTATGTTAGGGGTTTTTTCCCTAGAAGGAAACCCTCTTTTATGAGGGAAATGTATTACGACTATGTTTGATAGGCGAATATTATATTCTGAGATAGGATACTGTGAGAGAAAGAAGAGGAAGTTACAACAGGTTTGTTGTAGGTTGTATCCATTCATATGCTGGATAATAATAAAGGAAGGACCTGGAAATTTCTCTGGTGGACGTAGCCCACACTGGGTGAACCACGTAAATTTGTGTCTCTATTGTATTGTGTATCTTCTGTGTTTTGTTTCCGCATTTGTTTTATTTTATTTCTCCATGGTCCTGTTTTTCTAACATTAGGGTATTCAAGGGTTCTATAGACAAGTGTTTTCCCTATGCTATAGCTCTCTGATATACGTCCGGGGTCCAATAACAGTACTCGGCCCAATGTCTCAGGGCACCAACTAAGGAGGCTAGACCGTTCCCTTAGCCACACTACCTGTCTACCCAGTTAATAGAGAGTATCTTCCAAAGTGATTTTCTTGGTGGCACTATAATAGTCAGACAATCGATCAGTTTATCTATGGAGGGTTTCAAGAGATCTAGGCCGATCGGTATACAGTTGATTTATGATGCGCTACCACTTGAAGGGGTACCAACATGGGTTACAAGGGTGACCAACAAATGTGCGCTTAAGTAGCACTTGTATTTCCTTTGTGTATGAATTCTCTATCGCAGGTTTATGCGTGTAATGACAGATCTCTATAGCTTAAAGATGCTGGAATACGTCTCTACCCTGAAAAAAAAAAATTAACCCACAATTTTATACCAAGGAAGGTGCTTTGATACCACTTGTAATATTCTAGATATAAAATAGTATGCAGAACATAAATAATTAGCTATAAATGGTAGATAAACAATGATATAACCAGAACAATACCACAATAATACCAGAATAATACCAGAATAACACCAAAAAGAGCACTTTGATTACTGAGAGCAATGTTCACTTGCCTCTTCGAGGGGACAACCTCCAACAGAGAAGATCTATATTAAAATAATATCCAAGACAAAAATTCTCATACCCTCTACTCATATTTATACTAAATATGTCTATCCAAAAGAAAACTCTAGAGGAAGATCCTTCTAGAAGCGAAAGTTCTATTAGATCTTCTTACATTTGACTTATTCTTCCTTATTTCTATGCCTTATTAATATTGACCTTTATTACATGGAAATATATTATTGTACCTATGTGAGGGGTTAGGTCCCTAACAGTTTGGCATTAGATCATGTAGATTATAGATGAGACCCAAAAGAAGGATTGCAAATGTTAATTAAGGGAGGTATAGTGGAAAATAAGTTGGCTAGTGGAAGTGGAGTATGTTTCGTAGGGAAAATCATTTATTTTCTTGGAGTATATGTTGTGAAATTACATAATACCTTAACACAACCTTTGGGTCTTCTTGTTAAAACTATAGGGTTGATTGATAGGTTTGAAAATGGTATTACATCATTAGTAAAAGAAACTATATGAAGATAGAAATAACCAAAGGCACCTATTGACCATACCTCTTCCAAAGTGGTGGAAATTGAGCCCTATTTAGTAGAGGGATCACAAAGTTATATGATATTGGAGGGGATATCTTTGTTTACTGTGCAAAGAGTGATGGGTTTAGATGAGGATTTTGTGCATTATGGTAAAGCATTGGTAGTAGATACTGAAGCTTTGAAGAATGATAGAGTTAGTGAAACCAAAGTGGAAGAAAGTCTATAATTAAGATTGGATATAAGGGGGAGGGAAAGTTTGAAACTATAAAAGGGGAGAACTAGAATGGTTTTAGGAGAAAATGTAACAATGGAATAGGTAGTGGATATTTTTTTCTGAACTGTTGATTGGAAGGTTTTATGGTCATATTGTCATGGAAAAAAACCTAACTGTCTGGATAGAAAATGTATGATAGTCACTATTACATTATTTGCCAAGGTTTCACATTCTAGTGAGAAGGTGGTTGGTCTTCCATTTCAACTTTGAAGGAGATGCAACAATAATATGAAAAAGAGGTGGTATTGGTGTTCAAAACTTTTAGATTTGAGGAAGTTTGACCCTAGTTCTAAGTGGTTATAAGTGCACCCATTCTGGGTTAAATTTCCAAGTCTCTCTCTTGAATTTTGGAATGTTGAGATCTTTAAGGATACATGAGATAAGATTGGAACATTCCTTGAGGTGGATGAGAACTTCAAATATAATACCTCTCATTTTGTAGCTCATATATTGGTTGAACTAGAACTAAATGTTGGTTGGATAAGGATATCGAGCTAGCTGTGGGGTAGATGTGTTTTTTTCCATAGTATTGATTATGTAGGTATACCATTTAGATGTGTTCATTCTCATAGTTTTTCATATTTATAAGAATCTTGTCAGTGTCTGTAAACTTAAGTTTCATAAAAAAGAATGGAGGAAAAGGTGTTAAGGGGAGATAAGTCAAAAGGTAATACATGAGGCTATCTATTCCAAGGGAGATATTGAGTTAATTAGTAATATGTGTGGGGGAGAGTAGAATATTTTGGGGGAAGTTTCATGTTTTGGTGGTATCAAGTGAAGGGAATCTAATTATGGGTCTAACATAAAATGATAGAATGAGTGATCATTTATCGGAAGCTAAGAAGTTGTTTGCTATTTAAAATATCCAAAACATACCTATAGTGGATGGTGAACTAGATTTGATGAAGGCTTAATTGTTTCCATTTTTGGAAGCTCTAAAAATGGGTAAGATATTATCCTATCTCTCATATAATTCTCTTTTAACTAAAAAAAGAATGCATTATAATGGCTATGAAAGAAACCTTTGATCAAAAGTTTCAAAAAGTTCTAGAGCTAAAATATGTTCATAGATTGAGTGAGCTAACCACGTTTGGCTTAAGTATGATTTTGTCTTTAAATGTGTGTGGAGAGATATCTAGGAGTTGTAGGGGTAATTTTAAGGTTACGAAAGAAGTCTATGGTTATGATATCAAGGGAGGGGTTATTGAACTAAAGAAGTTTGTGCATGTTGAACACAGTCACTAACTTGGCAAGAACTATAACTTAGAAATAAGAACTCTAGCCCTAAAAACCCATATTTTTGTGTCAAAAACACCAAAATCAACCCTCAATTTGAAAAGTGGTGCTATTGTCATGAAATTTATTTTCGGGGTTAAAATTACATTTTTTTTTCAATGATGGTCCTAAAAGCCCATATTGTTGCTAACAACAACCTTAAAATCACATCCTTGAATCGATAAGTGGTGCTACCAGTGGCATACTTTTCTTTCAAGGTTAAAACTACAACTTGTTTGAAACAATGGCCTTAGCAACTAGTACGATTGCTACCAAAACCTTAAAACAAACTCTCAATTTGAAAATTAATGCTAGGTTAGTAACACCCCTTTTTTAATCTTAAAATTGTCACATTCATGGAAACATGACCTTAAAAATTGATATCATTGCAACAAAAATATTAAAATCAACCTTCAAATTGAAATGTGAAATTATCCATAACACTTTTATTTTCCACCTCAAAACCAAGTTCTCACCTGATCCTCTCCTCCACTCGGTCTTTGATAATGATAATAATAATAATAATAATAATAATGGAAATTAAAAAAAAAAAATAGAGAAGAAAAAAAATATTTTAAAAAATTAAAAATGAAAAAACAAACATTAAAAAAACAAAACAATAAAAATAAAAAGAAGAATGAATAAATAAAAATATATTTGTTTTGAAAAAAACCAAAAAAAAAATTAAAAAATTAAAAGCTAGAAAAAAATTGTAAACTTGGGGACGATTTTAGGAATTGTTCCATAATAATTCTCTTTCCTTTCCTAATACTAGATTTTTTCTTTTTCCATTTCATTAAAACAAAATTCTTTTTGTTTCTTTGTAAATATTTTTGGTTTTATTTTCCTTTTTTTTTTTTA